>JANHFL010002330.1:65735-76891 GCA_032468155.1 Oxyrhabdium leporinum
CCTAGTGTTTTCTTTTCTGTAGGAAATGGGTCCAAATGGCTCTTTGAGTGTTTAAGGTTGCAGGCCCCTGAGTGTGTCAAATTTTTCAATTTTCAAATATTAAGGGCACTCAAAAGTTGTTACATGCCTTGGGGTTTGTAAAGATATTTTAGTTACTTTAATATAATTTAGATGTGTTTGGAAGTAACTACATAAACATCATAACTTTTTAACGTTTGTTTCATTCTGCATGTTTGTTTCACAATTGTGTTGTGGAGATCTGGGATGGGGGAAACATTAAGTGAGATGCTTTACTTAACGGCTATCGTGACATGTGACCATTATGAAGATACTTCATCCTGATCATATTTGGAGGACTACCTGTAACTGAGTTTTGTTTTGTTTACACTCAAACCAATGACTCTGCACTTTGTGGGATAACTTTTCCCACTGACTTCATATAATTGTTAGAATGGAGTAAGGCAATCATTCTCTATGGCCAGTATTTTTCATCTCTTCCCCTCAAGTTAGCCTCTTACCGACCATAATCCCCAAGTTCAAACCTAGCCAGGCAACCTGAAAGAATAGCATGACTGATAGTACCAAAAGCTACTAGAATATCTAACAGAACAAGGATATAGAGCTTATTTTCAGTTTTCACTCCAGCATAAATTACCCATCAAAGCAGCCTTGGTCTCCAACTAAACTAAAAATCAGACAAAACTGCTAATATAATTTACAAATTAGATTATCAATGCACAATCCATTTTTAATGGTTTTCTGATTACTGAATATTGGGGGAGATGGACCTCATGAGATAATCAAGATTTTTTTGAGAGTACAGCCTTAAAAAAAGAAGCAAGGCTCATAAATAAAAGGACATTTGATGCTACAAATCTATTTTAAAATAAGTTTTAGAGTGATTCTACAGATTGGTTTTATTGCTGTCTATTAATCTTTAAACTCCATTCAGTGCTCATTAACAATTTACAGTAATTTACAAAATAATTTTTATATGTAAGAAACTTAAACAAATACAATGAATTATTAGAGAATCAAGCAGTGTATCAACAGAATAAAAAGCATCAAATGAATTTTAAAACTGTCTTTAAAATAGTATTTAGGAAAGTATCAGAATTAGTATCGGAATGTGTCTGAAATAGCACTTAAGTTCTTTGGATGTGTGGGAAGAAATATCCATCTGGTTCGGTTTCAAGCTGAGAGAAGGACACTGGAAACATGGAGGCTGATTGGAAAGAAGGTTTAATGATGAACAGGGCTTTGGGTTTTGCACTTGAACTTCCTGTTCCTTTGCAAGAACATGTCTTCTCTTGGCTGTTGTCAGACTCCCATGGGGCCATACAGGGGTTATGTAGGAGTCAGAGCTGGCTCTATAGGCAAAGTACAAATCCTAGGTGTTTGGGCTACGTTTGGTTGAAGTTTGAACTGCTCTGAGGGTGATACAATAATTCCTATTATGGCTTAATGGCTTTGTCCTACGTTGGATCTTGAGTGAGGGCTGCTTTTAATCCTATCATTCTGCCTTTGTTTCAAAATAACCTATCTTGAAAGGATACCAAATCTGCATTTCTAAAAAGTAGCGTCCTCAGTTTGGTTTCTGAATAGGCTGGCACAATCTTTCTTAATGGGCACCAAAATATCTGATGGGGGCCATTAAGAAAGACTTGGGGGCTGCTTTCTGTCTCCAAGAGCATGTTTCTCCATTTCTCCTTTAGGGAAATATAATATTCTGCTTTTTTAATATTTCCCAAAATATTTCATTCTTCTAGCAGATGGGTGGGTGCTAACTTTCTACAGTTGTATATTGAACAATTATGCAAACCCAGTTGTGATGTGGAATTATTATCCAAACTCCTATGGAAAATAGTGTAGAAATCGAAATGCCTATTTTAAGCTTTCAGAAACATGCTCAACCATTCCTCCATTAATTGCATAATCGGGAATACACAGTGCTATATGTTGAAAAACTGAACAAATGGAAGCAATTCTATTTTGTTTTGACATTAAAGGAAGGAAATGTATGATTTGTCTGGAGCTTTATTGATACATTCGTCCTGCCATTGTTTGCATTTGATTTACACTGATTTCTACCTCTTTGTGCACTAATAAATTGATTTGATTGCAAAGAGCCAGTTTTTGACATCCAATCATTACAGCATTTTCCCGCCTCTATTTTTATTATATTCACTGCAGATATTATTTCCCTGGGCAATTTTTCAGTTGTCAGTTAACAACTATTTGCTGTGTTCAGCTATTTCTTCAAAAAGCACCGTATAACAACACAGTTCCCTAATAATACTAATAAATGTATTGCATATGATTACATTTCATGGGCTGAATCCAATACAACATAAGGATAAATAGGGAGATGCATTCATTTCCTACCCCAGAACCACACTGAGGTTGGTATGACTACTCAATGAGCACAGTTTAGCAACCATCAAAAAAACAGTCTCAAAGATGACTAAAACAGAAACTACAGGTAGTCCTTGACTTATGACGTCAATTAAGCCCAGCATTTCTGTTGCTAAGCAAGACATTTGTTAAATGAGTTTTTCCCTGTTTTATGACCTTTCTTGCTACCCTTGTTAAGTGAATCACTGCAGTTGTTAAGTAAGGAGCCACGGTGGCACAGTGGCTAGAATGCAGTATTGCAGGTTAACTCTGCCTACAGCCAGGAGTTTGATCCTCACCGGCTCAAGGTTGACTCAGCCTTCTATCCTTCCAAGGTCAGTAAAAAGAGGACCTAGATTGTTGGGGACAATATGCTGACTCTAAATCGCTTGGAGAGGGATGTAGAGCACAGTGAAGTGGTATATAAATCCAAGCGCTACTGCTAAGTGCTATTGCTAGTAACACAGTTGTTAAGTAAATCTGGCTCCCCCATTGACTTTGTTTATCAGAAGATCACAATCACCCTGGGGCACTACAACCATCATAAATATGAACCAATTGCCAAACATCTGAATTTTGAACACATGACCACAGCGATGCTGCAACAGACGTAAGTGTGAAAAATGGTCATATGTCACTTTTTTCAGTGCCGTTGTAACTTAGAACGGACACTAAACAAATGGTTGTAAATCAAGGACTACATGTATATCCAATTTGGAGAGCAGTTAGTCATCAACGTCAAACTGTGAGGATAAGAGAATGACAACATACTGCAATGTTATCTTGTAAATGTGATTGTGTACTGGCATCCTGTTGTATGAGACAAGAACATAGATCGTGGTATTTGCAAGGTGACATCAACATGCATATGTCATTATTTGTTCCCTTCTCTCCCACCATATGGATACCCATGTCTGAAAATAAAATGCTCTTCCCCAAGTTTATCCCAGCTGACACAGAAAAAAAAATAAATGTCAAAGATGGACATATCATCCTGGGACACTGCAACCATCCTAAATATGAATGTCAAATGCAAATAAGCATCAGTCATGAGGTAGGTAGAAATCAATATTTGGGGGTTGATTTTTAAAATTAGTTTTGGCCCAATGTAGAAATTGATTTTTATTTTTTATTTTTTTTTACTTTACAGTTCAGGCCCAGAAATTTACAGTGCCAATATTACCTTCAAATAATCATTTTTGTTCCTATATCAATTATTCTAATAATTACTTGCATCTACTTATCAAGCATACTGACATAAGTATAAATTCTACAAAGCATGTAAAATGCAGTTTTGAAATGCATGCAATATTCAGGTTACCAACATCCAACTTACAGAGAACTCATACTTACAAAAATATTGTCCTAAAGCCTGTTATATTAAAAAAAAAAGAGTTAAATACAATATTTGTAATAACTAACACATACACACAATTTTTTGTGATGCTCATGAAAACATTGTGTGGCTTTAACAGTTCATCAGCTTAAGGAAGGAGAATGCGGTCTGCTATTCTAAGATGGATCACATTGCCCAACTATATCATTGCCCAATCACTGTATTACAGGGGTGTCAAACTCACATCGTCACAGTGTCATCACGTGACGTATCACAACTTTTTCCCCCTTCGCTAAACTGGACGCGGGCATGGCCAGCATGTGACGTATCCGGGTCGTGGGCTGCAAGTTTGACACCCTGCTGTATTAGATGTGTATGTAGCTGACTTAATTTTTTCTTTTATTTATCCTTATAATCATGTCTCCAAAGCATAAATGCAATGCAAGTGCTGTTGAGGCATCAAAGAAAAAGAAAACATTCACAATTTAAAATAATGTGATAAAATAATAAAGCGATCAGAAAGAGGTTAAAATGCCATCAGTCATTGGAAAAGTGTTAGGCTACAGTTGGTCAACAATTGGAGCAATATTAAAGGATAAAATGTGAGTGATGGAGCATGTGAATAATTCTGCCCTGATCGAGTCTACAGTTATTACTAAGCAATACAGAAGTTTAATCACCGAAATGGAAAGGCTATTGATTATCTGATTAGACTATCAAAATCAGTGTAATATGTCTATTAGACTTACTTTGTTGCAAAAAGAGGCTTAAAGACTTCAAGCACAAGGAGAATCTTGAAAGAGATATTGAAAGCAATAACATTCAACAGCAGAGATAAATGGTAGAAGAACTAATCTTCAAAGATGACAATTGTAACCCAATCCTTTGCATTTGCCTTCCAAATAATGGAAGAGATACTTTAAAAATATGGCAAAGTGCTCTTAGATTTAAGAAGCAAAACACAAGGAAAGGGTTGAGCATGAAATCCCTGGATGTGTTATCCCCAAGCAATAACATTAGTCTATCCTGTAATATCTACACACATATACACAGAGATTCTCTTTTTCTCCCTCTGTCTTCAGTATAGTACTATATGTAGTTATTTTTATCATTACTATATTATTATTCCGGTTGGTTGCACCGTCACCCTGAAGTTTAGATTGGATTTGTCCACCTACCAAGTCTTTCCCAAGGACCTGGGAATGGGATATGCAAATATTGTTGTTTGATGGTATCATTCCAAGATGTAAGATTTCCAAGTAAAGTTATTAGTATTATTATTATTATTATCTCATCACAGCAATATGAAGTCACAACTGCCAGTTCTTTAGCTGGTATTGGCCATCATATGCCCTGAGTTCTTCCAAACAACCTAGGAGATTGTAATGTATCAGCATGGAATAGGTGCAGATCCAGGTAATGTGGTCTTCTGCAATTGATAGATGGACGTTTGGTCAATGTGCAGATTTTTAAGTGCCATCTAAGTTTTTTTGATATGGCACCCAGTATGCCAATATCCATTGTGACCACCATGGCCAGTTTAATCTTTCAGTTTCTATTTGATTATTTGTCTTGATTCTTTGTCATCTTCTCTAATTCCTTGTTTTCTATTCCCATGGTATTGCCAAATCTATTATTCATACACTTTTCTTTTCAATCACAGTTATAATCTGTTGTGTTACGTGCCAAGACTTTATCAGTTTGCATTTGGAAATCCCACAATATTTCGACCTGCTCATTTTCAACTGATTTTTCAATTCTATGTTTCCACCAATTTTTCATGACTTTTAATTTTTACAGATATTTTTTGACAGATGTTCCAGTGAATCGTTTTGTCAACTGTGTTATGTTGTTGTTTATAACCAGTATGTGCAATCTTCTTGCACAAGTTTAGTATATGACATACTGTTTCTTCTGCTTTTTTGCACGATCTGCACTTTGAATCATTTGATTGGGGGGGGGGGGGTGGTTCAGTTCTGGCCTTGATTGCATTAGTTTGAATAGCTGGCTCTTGTCCAGACACAATCAAGCCTTCCGTTTCTTTTTTTTTAATGCTCCAGTTGTAAGGCATTTATTATTGGATTGTTATGTTCAAGATATTTTTGTGCATTTTGAAATGTCTCTTAAGTGTTTTATATGCATTGAAAGGTAAAATATATGCTATATATTAAGCGAAATATCTAACTAACTGATGCTAAATAACTGTTCTGAAAATTAGCTGCAAATTCAGCTTAAAGACAGAATTAGGAAAAGTTCTCACTTGTAACCCAAGGACTGCCTTTATGCAATCACTAGTTTCCTTGTGCAGCTATGATGATAAAAAATAATGCAATATTTTGAAAGGTATGCATTATTTGAAACTTAGAGAGAGAGAGAGGAAGAAGGGGTGGGTTGTTTGGAAAATTGAATTTGGCACACTTGGACAAAATCTGGATAGGCTATTTATTGGTAACCAACATGAGAAATAATGGACGAAGAATGAGAAGCTTTTGTAGTTGTCAATATCACTGTAGGATTTTTTTAACAAATTCCTTCAGTATGACAATGATGGATCACAGCTAGAAACACTAATGCCTTGCCATTTCTTCTGGGGTTGTAGCCTATTACCAAGCAGGTTTCTAAAGAAAGAAAAGGGAATACATAGTTTCTACTATGTAATAGCAAGCATTTGTTGTTATTAAGGGAATAGTTCAGTTCAGCCTTCTCCATAATGTCCTCTTCTGTATCTGTCTGAATAGCCACTCAAGTGTCCCTGTGAGACTCTGGTTCTGAAGAGGGACTGGTACAATGGATCAAACCATTTAGCGCAGGTGTAATCTGTTCATCTTTATGTCTGTGAGTGGCAGGCCATTCCATCAAATCAAAAGAGAGAAGCCTCCATTACTTATCTGCAATATACACCGACCCAGACTGAGGTGTCTTTCAGATAGTAATTCTTGTCCTGATCACCTCATGGCTTGACTCCTGAAATGCACTATACATTGGCTGCCTTGTAAAAGCTTAAACACTTGATTAAACAATGTAATATATCAGGACCCCGGAAGACCTTCTCTAGCACTGCCTGCCCAGGAATCAAGGTTCCCCAGAAACTAGCTTCAATCCTGACTTTGGACAAGCATAATCAATGTGGAAGCCAGAAGGAGGTCACAAATGGCAATACAAATGACCTTGGAATGCTGCAAGTACATGAGATTAGCCTAATAATGGCAACTGGGACTGCTACAACTGCCATCCTAAATTGGTGCACTCATGTGATGTCACGCTTTATGACCACATCAACTAGCAATGGAGTTGCTGGTCCCAATTATCATTGTTAAAGAAATGCACCCTGTATCTGTAACATGGCAAATTTCAAGAATTAACCAGAACAAATAAATGGATAGAAAATCTCACTTGACTTACAACCATTTTACTGTTAGCCAGTTTTGGTGGGAGTGATTGTTTTAAAAGTGGGAAAGGAATGTTCTAATATATTTAAGTAAAACATCATAATGGTTTCTCTTGCTGTTCCCCTGAACTGCAATTGTCCTTTGTGGAGGAGAGGAATTCATGCTTAGTATGTCATTTTCTGTATATTTTTGGGGAGTGAGCCCTATTAAACCCAGTAAGAGTTGCTTCCAAACAAATATGCTAACAATTTCGCAGTGTACATCAGTGGAATCAAATAAACTGCCTAAGTTGGACCATGAGATATCACTAAGTCAGTGCAGTGATGCTTAATTAAGTTAAGAAGGAAAAAAGATTTCGCTCTGTTTTAAAGAATTGGTGATGAAATACAAAGCGAAATGCTTTATAAGGTTTGCCCCTTCCAATGAACAATGTTAGAATTTGAAAAAACAAACAAACATGGAGGCAGAGTCTAGCTATTAATTGTGTAATTGTATCACTGTGTTAGGGTGTGAGAGGGAGAAAAGCCTCCAAACATTATAGAAGTTCAGTTTCTACCCCCCTCACCCCGCCACTTGTAATAAATTGTGATCATCAACTTCTGCTTTTCCAGATAGTCCTGCTTTCTGTCTTCCATTTGTGAAAAACATCAACAGCCTGTTGCACTAGATTAGCAGCTAATATTGTCGTTAATCAAATTTCTCATTAGTATATTAATGTAATTGTGATGTTCATGTGCCTGGGATTAAGAATTGTTCCTGTGTGCTTTCTTCATAAAACTTTGTGTCTTTGGAGTATGCCGGTGTAGGCCTTAGGGCATGCTCTTGCAACAAACCATATGAATGCACGTAACATTTTCATGACAGTGATTTCTTTTAAGAGATAAGAGAGGCACGGAGTTTACTGGAAAACAGCTGCAATAGCAGTTGTTTAGTCTATTCCTCACCAATCATTTTTTTCCATATACTTCTTTTTTAACCTTCTGATATACCATTTATCTTTACTTGGACTTAGGTGACCCTTGTGGGTGTTTGGAAATTATTTCAGCTAGAGGAGAAGCCCTCTATCAGATTACTGCTAGGAGTTTGGGAAGTCTCGCCCCAATAATTCCTAGAGGTAAAAAGATACCCTTCAGGCTTGGAAAACAGCACTTTGTTTTATCCACCCTCCCTCCTACCCGCCATTCCCCACCACCACCTCAGATTCATTATTAGGATATCAAGGAAAAAATATGATCCTGCAATAATAGTTTGCAGAATTAAGATTTCTTATTTTTAAAACCCTCTATTTAAAAACTCACACTATCCCTAGCATTTATATTTTCCAGGTGTAGAAAAACATTATCATTAAGCTCTCCTATATTATATTAATTTTAATAGGCAAGATTTAACCCAGGTACTTAACTTTTTCACTGAAATCAATAGAGACTTACTGCTGCTTGTATCTGACTAGAAAATGTCCATACTGATTTATATTTTTAAACAGACATCATAAATCATTTCTCTCAGAAATCCTGGAAGACATTTTTTTTTCTATTTTGCTGAAGCGATTAGGCTTAACTTTCCTGACTTCTTTTTTCTTCTTTATTATTATTATTATTCTGCTAACCTCTCATCAAAAATAGCTGGGCTTTCACAACTATAAAGCCTTTTAAATAAATATGAGACTTAGGAAGGAGAGCAGTATGCTTTATATGGTCCATTTCCTCCTGATGAAAAAGGTAGCATACTAGCAATAACGCATTAAACTATGATTACTTAAGTATATCTTTTATCTTCCATCAGTACTCTTTTGGTTCACCAAGCTTTTCATCTTGAATCCAATCTTTGTTCTTATGCCTGGGGAAGCAAACCATTTGCCTTTCATCCGATCCAGTCACCGTTGGGAGGGCCTTGTCCAAAGGAAACCCCCACAGTTATATATTGCTTTTTTAAAATCTCATTTTGGGCTCTGCTACCGAGCACATTACCTACGCTTCAGTATGCTTTGTTAGATGTGCAGACTTTACACTTGGAAGGATCTTTAACTTTGAGCACTAAGTAATCTGCCAACTTTTTGCTTTAATCCTTCAAGAGATTTAGAAATCAAGCGCACATTAAGAATTGCTTTGTTGTGCATCGCTGAAGTAGCCATCCAAGGGATCCTATCAAGGGTTGTATTTAAAAGGCTGATCTAACCACTTGAGACTGAAGTTCATTCACCCAGATTAATAGCATAGACTTGTGAAGTACATGCATTTAAGACAATGCTGGGACTTAAAATCTGGTTGACTTCCCTACAAAAGAGGCAGTAACTGGGAGAGAGAGAGGCAGAGCCGAGCCAACTGATGAATTTGCCAGGAGGAAATTAGCAATGGAGTGATATTGGTGTGACCTGAATAACATTGAGTGTGATGGTGGTTGGTGAATCATAGAAAGGGAAGGAATTCCAATAGATGCTTTGTGATGTTGGATCAGAGAATCCAAACTGCTGGGCTGCCTGATTATTTATAAACTCAATCTTGTGTTTAATCCCTGAAACATAAACAATAAAAATCCCATCTCCAGAGGGTTTGGGTATTAGTCTGACTAACCTTATCCTACTTTAAGCAGGCAGGTGGACACCCCTGCTAGAGCTGCTGATTAAAACATGATTAGTTTTAATAATAGCTAAAGAAGGGGAGAATAATTGAAAAAGTTAAATCTGGAGAATAACAGGCAAGCCAGAGAGAAGGCATGAATTTGCTAGTCTATAGTGTTCAATTCCAGACTTGACTTCTGAAAGACAGAATTTACTTCTTTCCGGCTGAAATAAAAAATTTCCTTAATCAAATCATTATATATTAAACATAGCAGAATTTGAAAGCCAACTAGGTGCAGGGATTAGGACAACAACTAGAAACCAGCAGAGTATAAGTTCTAGTCCTGTCAGAGGCTCAAGATCAGCTGGCTGACCTTGTGCTGCCTCTCAGCCCTAGGAAGGAGGAGGCAATGATTAAACCATTTCTAAAACCTTGCCAAGGAAACTGCAGGATTTGTCCAGGTACTTGTAAAGTGTCAACACTGACACGAAGGCACAAAAAAATAAAAACAGAAAAAGCAGAAAAAGTTGAGGTATTTGGTAATAGCTGCCCTGTGACAATAGGATTTCTCCAAACCACCTGAAGGCAGGACAAGGAGCAATGGATAGAAACTAGTCAAAGAGAGATCCAACCTAGAACCTCAGAGAAATTTCCTATCGGTGAGAACAATTAACCAGTGGAATGACTTGTCTTGCAGAAGTTGTGGTTGCTCCAAAACACTGGAGGTTTTTAAGAAGAGATTGGACAATCATTTGTCAGAAATGGTATAGCGTTTCCTGGTTGAGCAGGGGGTAGGACTAGAAGACCTCCAAGGTCCCTTCCAGCTCTGTTATTCTATTAAGATTGTCAGGTATACAGTATAGTCACTGAAGTAAGAGTGTAGAAGATGGAAAGCACGTAAAAGGAGAAAGAGATGACAGTTATAAAGTAAAACAATGTATAGTGTGTGTGTGTGTGTGTGTTTGTGTGTGTGTGTAGGTATGTATGTATATATAAAATGTATACGAGTATCAGATTGTTGTAGGCAATATGCTGACTCTGTAAATTGTTTAGAGAGGGCTGTAAAGCACTGTAAAGCGGTATATAAGTCTAAGTGCTAATGCCATTGTTAAGTACTATTGCTGTTATGCAACATATTTATACAAAAATTACTAAATAAAATGGAAAAGTGAATAAACAATACTATAAATACTACAAAACATCATACTAGGAATATTTCTATCATCTCTTGGTCATCACTGAGGAAGTAGCATTTTTGTTTCTTCAAAAAGAGGAAATAATACTCTGAAGAAAAATAGGAGGAAATGCTATGTATGCCAACTTAAACTTCTATACAAAAGACAAGATATAAATCAAATATATTAATGAATTGCATGAACAGAAGCCATTGCTTCTGTTGAAACCATGGTGGCGCAGTGGTTAGAGTGCAGTACTGCAGGCTACTTCTGCTGACTGCCAGCTGCCTGCAATTTGGCAGTT
>JANHFL010002330.1:102032-117540 GCA_032468155.1 Oxyrhabdium leporinum
ATCCATCCATCCATCCATCCACCCATCCATTCATCCATTCATCCATCCATCCATCCATCCATTCATCCATCCATCCATCCATTCATCCAATTTATATGGTATTCCAATACAGCTATTTATCTTACACCAGAATTTGACAAGCAATATTTTAAATATTTAAATTTAAAATAATGAATCATATATAATTTGGTTGAATTTCAAATATGCATAAATTGATTTTGACTCTCATATCCACAGTAGATATTTGATTTTCCAAAACTTAAAAAGATACCATAGTATTGAATGCTAACTCTTTTTTCTTGGTTATTAATCCATTTTGATGATGCTTTGAAAGGGGGAGGCAGAATGATGAAAGTAACATCACAATGTGTAATGGTATGTTGGAATGACCTTGGGAGACAGAAGGAAGAATCACAGCCTAGACAATAATTTTATTAATAACATTTGAGTCCAAAGGAGAAGTGGTAGAGAAGGAGTCTCAGAAAGGACCTTCCCAAATTTTGGGAAGAGTAAAAATGAGGGATGGGAGAGTTCTTTCAGAATTTCAACATTCTTTTAATGTAATTTTACAATAAAGACATAGCTATTACTCCTGGTCCTGCTTATTGCTTGGACTACCTCTCAAGTCCAACACAATGCAAGCCCTACTTCTTTTGTACACGCATTGTGAGGTACAAAATATAATGCCACAATGCTGCTTTAGTCATTCTGATGCAGACAGAAAATTCCTGGGGACTCTGAGACTTTGTTATTATTCTATTTTGCATGTTTTAAATGAAAAACAACAACAACATGAAATTGCACCTGTGTGGTGATTCTGCTGTTAGCTTCCAGTTAACACAACCTAGGATGTTTTGAGACTGCAAACTAGCAGCTGGGATCTACAAGTGATTCTGTACCCAGGAGTTGTGTATTCCTCCTGTAACTACAGCTTTTCATTCTTCAGTTCCAAAGCTAAGACAAAAACCCAACTACAGCTGTCCGATCCATTGGATTTGGACACCAATCAATTGCTTGTCATAAATAACTTGATCTTCACTTCCAGTACTCTCCTATTCCCCACTACACCATGATATGACAATGCTATCCATTCAGTCATTCTAACTCTTGACAATTCTGTGGGCCAGGTCTTTCCACATCTTCCAATCTTGCACTTCTACTTTGAGTTGTTCTATGCTCTGGCTGGTGTCAGCTTTGATGGTATCTTGTTTTTTGGCAGTATGGTTTCCTTTTACCACTAACTCACACCATGATAAAAACACAGTCAATGTCATACTCACTTTTCATGAAAAATCTACCATAGAAGCATGACTTCAGTCTCCACACACGAGTCAGGAAAGAGGGATTTTTTTTCTTCCATTCTCCTCAGCCAACAAAACCCTCTTCTCTTTGGCATCACTTTTATTTGTGATAAATGAAGTGTGCAATAATTGCAGGAATAGAAAGACGGTCTTCAGATAGCTGCTCAGAGGAGGACAAAATAGTTTTGCACTGCTAATTGTCTTATAGCTTGGCTTTATTCTGAACCTGGAGGTTGACTCCCCCATTTAAAGTTCATAAGAGGAGTCTGTGCATTAGCTGTTTGACCCTGGCAATATGAAAGTAGTCACTTTCTTAGAGGAGCACGGACAGAAAAGTAGCCACTTGTACCATTTCAATAATTACAAGGTTTTAGTAAGAATCAATAGCATGAAGCTCGTGCTAATCTTCATTTGATCCAAGTTTTGACAAGATCATAAAAATAACACTGAGACCTATATAGGAAAGTTTAGTGTTCCAGTTTCAAGTTAGTCAAAAACTCATTAGAAGTTCTTAGTTATTTTTCTGGTTCCACCATCAACGCAATCTAGGATCCCAAGTGTATATGACTGTAGGATTAATCATATGAGTTGGAGCTAGGTTTGGCCAGATAAAACAGACCTCATGAAAATTAATGGCATATATTTCAACCATTAAATATTCTGAACCTTGAATCATATTTCACACTGAGATATCATGTGGTTTCTGTAATTCTCATTTTTGATGTTGCAGGAACCCAGACATTTGGTTTGTAATTAATGATTTATGTCATAGCCAGTTGTGTGTGTGAAACCAATTGCAATTTATTCCCAGAGAGTGGTTAAATAAGCCATACTGTAACACAATGGGAAAAGTAGTTTTTGTATGTTGCCTTTCTGGATCCAGCCTTCTTTGTGTGAAATGCTGTGAAGTTCTGGAATGTAATTTTCTGTGAGCCATCCTTGTTCTGGATTTTGTGCTAAGATATGAGCAAAAATACGTCTATTTACATGTTCTGCTGAAACGCCTGGAGCTTTAAAAATAAGTCAGAGTATTATGGTATACCCTCTAAATCCAATATTAATGTCAAGGTAGCAAGCAGAGTAAATTAATGCCATTAGAATGGACATAATTTCCAATAATACAAACAGCAATTTGCAGGCACCTCCACTATGTTCTACAACATGCCTATAATTAACTCAACCATGGTTTACCCAATATAGCCACATTTCCATGACACACCAAATTATAAAATAACCATAAGGCATAGAGTCACATAGCATACTAGGCTGAAATGTTATTTGTGATTAAAAATGTCATTAAATCTATACAACCATCTAGAAACTCGGAATTATAACTCCATTCTAATTTTTAGAATGGAGATAAGAGAGTTCTGAGCTCTTGATTGATCTGCTATTTCCCTCTATCTATTTTGCTAATCATGTCATAGAGATGTATGCAGTGTAGTAATACCAAGTCATTTTCTTTGTTAATGTCACTGCATATATTATCATGCAAGAGTTCATAGTAGCACTATGTTCATAGTAGCACTTTTTTCCCTACCTAGAGTAACTATTGCCCAGCAGCTTGTGGAATCGGTATTTTAAGATTATAATCTCCTTCAGTTAGGAGGAAGATATCAGAATGAAACTTTTGTTACACAACCAGTCTAGGGAAGCTCAATTGCTTCTGTTTCTTGAAGTCCCTGCACCACTTTCGAATCTCACTTATGCATTCTGGATACACCCCAGAAAAGGAGCCGCGGTGGCTCACATGGTAAGATGCTGGGCTTGCACATCTCTGAGGTCAGCAGCTGGGCAGCTTGATTCCTGTGAGCGAAAAAAAGCGATAAACCGTGCAGGGACAAGAAAGGAGTCTCCCCTGAATGCCTACCGGCATTCAGGCATCCCATGGGTAAAGATAATACTGCCCCCAAAAAATTCCTTTCACAGAGGCAGCCAGCCACCTCAGTGATCCCTGCCTAATACGTGCCATAGGCTAAATAAATAAATAAAACAACCCAGAAAAACATTCATTCATTCATTCGTTTCTTCGTTCATTCTTTCATTCTAATGGGCTCCCGCCCCCCCAAAATTAAAATAGCATTCAACTTTATTTGCATTTAATATTTCAGTATCGTGTCTTGTGACTACAGATTACTCTTATGCCTAGCAAAGGAAGAGCAACCATTTTTGCTTTAAAAGTGAGGGCTTGAATACTCTGCCAATGAATTTTACAGGGCACAATCATATCCTCCAATTTAATCTCAATTAATTCAATTCTGGTGGGTGGATGGGTTTAATTAAATAAAAATGTGAAACAAGTTTGAGTTGGGGCAATTAGATGGAAATACAGCGTGGCTTGATATGAATGCTGATTAACCTAATAACAGACAGTAATGCAGGTTTATGGAGCTAAATGGTTTATTTAATGGATGGAATGGCTTATAATGTACAATATATAAAGATCTTAACAATAAACATTTAATTAGCAACTTGTCTTGTATTTTTTCCAGTATGCAGAGCAAAGCTGTTAATAAAAAGAGTCATTAGTTGGAAATAATTTATGTCTCTAGAAAAAGAAATCTTTAAACTGCAGTGATGGTAACAAGTAGAAAATGTCTGTTTCTTTGAGATATGGGAGAATTTGAAAACTCCATTTTTTACATATTTCAAGGACAACGAGGCACTTCTATTTTCTTCTTACAACATGCTGGGAAGTGGCTAGAGTAAAAGAAACCTTGCAGATGTCAGGAAGTCAAATGCTCTGGAATAAAAGATTTGCTCTTTAAATATACCTCAGAAGAAGGAGTCAGCTGGGTGGCTCAACTAAATCATTCAGTAGAGCCTCCTTATTTTGGGCTATCATTAAAGATTTTGCCATCTCCGTCAGAGAGAGAAGACATATATATTCCAGTCTGCCATCCCAGTTAGACTGAGACAGTCTTTGTGCCATCAGTGCTGGAGATGTCTATGGAAGCAGATGGTAGATGGGCTGCATAGATGCCTTAAATTTGGGCAACTGAGAGATACCGCTGTTTGCTGAGTATATTGCTCTTGCATCTGAGGCATCAAAGGGTGCAAGGCATCTTGCATGAGGCATCAAAGGGTGAGGGGAAAATATAAGTAGCCCTCAACTTAGAACCATTCACTTAGTGACCCTTCGAAATTACAATGGCACTGAAAAAAGTGACTTGTGACTGTTTTTCACACTTATAACCATTGCAGCACCCCATGGTCACGTGATCAAAATTTGGATGCTTGGCAGCCGCATGTATTTATGACAGTTGCAGTGTCCTGTGGTCATGTGGCCTCCATTTGTGGCCTTCCGACAGGGTAAGTTAATAGGGAAGCCAGATTCACTTAACAACTGTTACTAACCTACAATTATTCACTTAACTGTGGTAACAAAAGGTCGTAAGATGGGACAAAGCTCACTCAACAACTGTCTTGCTTAGCAATGGAAAATTTGGGCTCAATATACAAGTAGTCAAGGACTGTATGACCTGTATATTGTCAATGGCTGACCAAGAGTGCCAGGAACTGCAGCCCTTTGAGAACCTTCATCCTAACCCAATTATATTTTTAGTTTTTACTCTTTGATTTCATCTTCAAAAATGCTTCAGTGCACCCATCACACTATTTTTCTCATCCATAAGGTACTTTCCTGTCAGAAATTGCTTTAGTGCTCAAGTCAGGAGTTTTACATAACCAGACCAGTGTTGCATTTTCAAAAGCTTATTGTCTGACTCTCTACCTGATAATAAGGTTAAGCCTGCCTAGATTTAAACCCCATTCAGTCTACATTTCCTTGAACCTCTTAGGTACCTGGATGCCTCTGGACTCAGAGTTCAGGTATTTAGCTTTCCAAGTCAACCGAGATGCTGTGGTGTTTTTGGTGCATGAATTTTATGCCATATTTATCCCTACATGAGTGCTTCCTGCAATAGGAATGGGGTGCATAAATTAAATAGAATTTATTCATAACTCTGGCTGTTGATATTTCCTACACAATTGGAAGTCCTACATACCTCTGGAGAACTATTGTATATGTCGCTTTCCAAAGACTTCAGCATTAAAAGAAGGAACCCACACTGAATATATTTGTAAATCATTCTTACCTATGGTTAAATGGGTTTTATGCAATCTTCCTATGAGAAATTTTATGAATTATTAGCCGTTCATCAGGTTCAAATGTATTTGGCTAGTCTGTGGTTCAGTTCAGTCTGCTGAATAATCACTGATATTGTTTCAATGCACTCAAAGATATATGTACTTATAATTCCTTATCTGTATGTGCATATTTCTAAGAGACTGCAATCCCGTTGAAAAAGCTAATTAACCATTTGAAATTTCTTGTTTTGATTGGAACTGTGTTCATTTCCACACCACGGTTTGATGCCATTCTTTCATGGACACTACACACCTCAATCTGTCATCCTAAGGCATCCAAGGCAAAGGTGATTTTTTTTCTAGCAATTTGCAACACTGGAGCTCAGGGAAACATGGAGTTGAGCTGTTTTCCCATCACATATATTAGATTTCATAAGCAAACCTATTAGCAAATCCAGTGACAATCCTAACTAGCTTCAAAATTCCTGTTAAAAAATATCCAGTTCATTTTCCTCTTTATGAAAGCAATGTGCACTGGGCTTTTACCTTCCAAGTTGTGGCATCCAGAGAGTCATTTTTCTCTCACCTGGCATCTACATATAGACAACCTCATGTCCATAGCGGCAGCTGTTGGGAAAAGCATAGCAGCTGCAAAATGACTATGTTTTATGTGGCTTTCCCTATCTATTTATATGCAGGAGGAATGATGTTTTGATAGCCAGACAACTTTCTTTTGAACACCTGAGATTGTTTGAAAAAATTGATCAATGCACACAGCATGTACCAAAAATGGAAATGATAGAGGGAGCAGGAGAGCAATATATGTTCCCTATTTCTAAGTGAAATCTATGAAAGGATACTTTGATTATTCCGGGAGTTTTCATAGCTCAAGGCCCAGCCCGGATTGAATGGCAGGTTTTGTACTTTCCTACTGGTTGGTAGGAGAAGCTCCGCCTGGCTCTTGGTACTGTCTGCCTCTTCACGCCATTCCATAGTTGATAGGAAAGAAGATGATCACACAGCCAACTTCAAAACATTTTTGGAAAAATTGAAAAGTGCCCTTACGTTAGGAATATCAAGGAATGAAGTTTTTCCACACAAAAATGCATCCCATCTGACAGCAACATTTTTAGTTACTGAAGTAAGTACTGTTGAAAGGCCACAATTGCTCACAAGTGTTTGTTAACCTACATGCATCTAGACTATTTAAAACATTTAGCAAAAGAGATTGTTGATATTCCTTTTCACTTGAAGCAGAGAATTGTAATATGGGAAGAGTTCAGTTAGCCTTCGCCCTCAAATCTCTTTTCTTTCCTCTCAGCCCATGAACTTTCTATATTGATTAAGGGAGCTCCAACTGAGATTCATGGAAAACAGGGAAATGCAAACAAGAATGGAGCATGGTGGCCAAGTTCTAATATGTAGCAAAGCTATGTCTCAACATGCTACTGTATTAATATATTGACGATGGGTAAGATAACCTCTTCCCTCCCCTGCTCCACTATAAAACCCTGATGGTCTTTTTCAGAAATTCATTTCAATTCTTAATTATAGCATAAGAATGTCAGTTACGCACATGTCTATGTCCAATACTGGTACAGAAATTAAAACTATCCAGAATTGACAGGAGTTTCTGGTATATGTAGAGATAAGAATGACTGGATGTGAGGAGCCACTGCATTTCTCTTATTTTTAAGCAGTGTAAAAGGACAGTGATGTCCTTGTTAAGTCGCATTTACTAACATTTCTTATTTTGTGCAACTACCACAAGTATAATCACTTGTATTTTGCCCCCTGGTCACTCTGGAGATTTGTTTCCAGTATCCAGAAAATGCAGTCTTTTTGCCAGACCTATTATGTCAAAGACAATGTAGGATTACAAATTTATCTTTCCTAATGTGGTACCTCTAGCTTGGGGGCTCATGTAAAGCAACTACAAAGAAAGGAAGAATTTCAGCAGATTATCAGGTGTAGTGGCAGTGGTGTGTAACCTAGTGTACACTTACATTTCACAAACTGGTTTGGTTCATTACCCAACCAAGGTGTTGTAGCCCCTCATCAGCAAAAGAATAATTCAAGGAAGGAACTTGATCTTTAGCAGTCAACAGTAAGCTAATTTATCCTGGATGCTTGCTAAGTTGTCTTTCCACTGGAGTTATTTATTAGCTTTGAAAACTGAGCAGACAGTACAAGACCCAGGACAGACTGATTGCCAATCGCACTTAGTTTCATACAGATTACTAATGAAGAAGAGGACACTGCCTCGGCAGAAGCTGCTATGCATTTGATTTCAACTACCTGAGGTGAAGCTGCCAGCCCCATATCTGCAGCATCATTAATTTATAGCCCCACTGAGTGCCCTTCTGTTACTGTTGCCAAGGGCATTCAAAACAGAGAATGCATCAGCAATGCAACATTGGAAATGGTGGGAACATTTTGGTTAGACCAATTTTAGCTTCTCTTTTGTATCTTTTCTTGCATGTAGAATACATTAAACTTTGATGTGTACAACAAAATTGCAAACCTATCAACTTGATCAAGAGCTCATTTACCATGCTCTAGGGAAATGGTGTATTAGGGTCTACAGCAATAACATGTGGCATTTTCTGTCAGCAGATCTGTCAGACTTTGAATGTTGGAAAGAAATTACCTTATGTAAAGGGGATTGCGATTGGCTGGTTCGTTGTCTGTCCAGAAGCAAGAATGGGACCAAATTTGGTGTGGGCCGAGAATCTGACAAAATAATGAAAGCAATCCAGATCTGGGATAGAGTTATGAAGAAGAAAAAATCATTTCAGTGTATTCCTGTAAGAAAGGCAGGTGGATAGCAGCATGGAATGCTATCAATTCCTTCATTCTAAGCCTTTCCCACTTTTTTAGCAATAGCAATAGCGCTTAGACTTATATACTGCTTCACAGTCCTTTGCAGTCTTCTGTAAGCAGTTTACAAAGTCAGCATATTGGTTGCAACAATTTGGGTCCTCATTTTACCAACCTTGGATGAATGGAAGGCTGAGTCAACCTTGAGCTGGTCAGGATCAAACTGCTGGCATTTGGTAGAATTAGTCCGCAATACTACATTCTAACCACTGGGCCACCCTGGGTCTTTTAGGGTGATAAGACTGGAGCATGTCAAACACACACACACACACACAACATAGGGATGTGCAGAAACACATACATAAGCAGAAATGCAGCACAATATTTATCAGCCTATCAGTTATTTAGGTGCCCATGTGCTCACACAGAGACAACACATAAGCTCCTACTCCGACTAATTCCTGGGAAGAAAGCGTACACGCTTGTGCACACAGACAGACAAAGAGATGACACATTTTGTTTTACTGCACTACAGAAAATGCAGACACCTGGACTGGAAAGAATCTCTGGTTTGTTATATGCTGAGGGGTGGAATAAATTGATTGGCAGGCTGAATTCACTCAAGCTACTTAATTCTCTAATAATTGCTCCCCTTTCTGTAGAATTTCATTCCAGTGCTGATCCTTGCAATCCACATCTTGATATTAGCTTCATACATTTTGTGAATATTATCTCCAAAGTCACAGTATTCAAAACTAAGCTGCAGGTTAAATCTGGCCTGTTAACTATACAGCCAGTGGAGTCAGACATTGGGCCGGTGTAAGCTCTTGATGGACATTCAGACACAATGTGATGGATATAACACTGGAGCCAGTGTTAACAGTTTTTAAACAGAATTACCAAAGAAACTTAAACTGAAATCTGAAACAGACTAAACTTACATTTCTTAGCTTTCCGAATGAAAATAACCTTTCAAAGACTTACTTACATCATAAATTCTCTATGAGTCTATAACTAGACAGCTAGCTTTGGGGGGAAAGGTGATGACTCTTTGCTTCTGCCAATAATTGACTTATGGACCAAATTTAAGATGTTAACTAAGGAAGTCTAAAGATTCCAGTGGAACCAGAGGGAAAAAAATGAAGCAAAATAGTAGAGCTGTTACAAAAATGGAATAGGATATTCTCTTGATCAATGGAATACTATGATAACTATTGACCAGAATCCAATAGTCATGAATGCTGTTGGAAGAGAAATTAAGTGGCATTCTAGTTCCAGGGCCTACATGAAATGAATTATCTCAGTCTTTCCAAATTAAGTTCATACATGAATCTGGACAGAGGTGGCCTTGAACAGCTTGGAGAAGGACCATTCTGATAGTATATCTGCTTTTACTTTTGGAGAGCAAGGAATTAGAGCTGCCTTCTGTTGGCCACCAGAAAATGGTATTACGATACTTAAGTCCTTGACAGGGAAGGCCTTAAGGTGTGTACTATCGTTAATGTCATTTGATATTTAAATGAAGATCCTAGGAAGAATCCTTTGCAATTTTGGAGGTAGGCTCATAATATTCAGCCACACTTTTTTCTTCTAAGATGTCTCCAAAGCTTCAGAGTTTCTCCAGTATATAAAGAGCAAGATACAGAATAAGCTGAAAATAAAAGAAACTGGCTGGATTCCACAATTTAGTTGATAAGTGTACTCTCAATGGAATTGGATTCCCTCTTAATGATTAGGTTTGCAGTTTGGGGGGGGGAGGGGTGTTTTCCAGATCCAAGATTAATGCTAAATAATTCTATAACATTCATGGTACAGAGGTCCTTTTATAAATTTTCACTGGCAAAACAGTTCAATTCATCTCTTTATCTAGAGGAGAGAGATTTGACTTCCATGACTCATATGCCAGTAACCTCATGTTTAGGTTACTATTCTCATCAGGAAGTGGTGGGGGGACTTAAAAGAGAAGCCCCTGTAATTTACTCAGAATGGTGGATCACCAGCAAGGATGGTGAGTTGTGTCAAAAATCCTACAAAATTTTCTATGTTCACTGGTTGGTGGCTTCCTTCCAAAGCCATTTCAAAGTGTTCCATCATGGTTTATAAACGCATGCATAGTTAGAAAGGTAGAAAGGCTAGAAAGATATGACTCTAGCATAAAAACACATTTT
Organism: Oxyrhabdium leporinum; assembly: GCA_032468155.1. Lineage (NCBI taxonomy): Eukaryota > Metazoa > Chordata > Lepidosauria > Squamata > Cyclocoridae > Oxyrhabdium > Oxyrhabdium leporinum. Next base: position 112,411 of record JANHFL010002330.1, read on the forward strand.
TTAAAACATTTGAATTTTTTTTTAAAAAAAAGACAAAAGAACAATAGACAAGGAAGCAGGATGACACAAAATTATATATTTTTGATTTTTGAATATTAGGGATAAATAAATGTATGAAATATGTCGGCAAAGTGACAATTACAGTATCTTTTTGTTTGTTTGTTCATTTTGGTAAGACAAAAAGAAATATCATCCCAATGTCACGTGATAGCAAGTTACAGGATCAAACCGAGTCAAATTGAGTTAGAGAACTATTGGATCCACAAGGAATACAGTAGAATCAGTGGTATCTCCAAGCAAAAGTATTTCATAGACAGTAGATATCAAAGTGTTCTTATTTTTCATGTGTAAGGTTTCTCCCCCCCTCCTCTAATAGTGCTAATTTACTTATTAACGAACTTGGGAGGATGGGTGTCTCAAGAAACAAATGAGAACAGGAAAGATTTAACTGTTACATGCCAAATGTTAGCAGTCAATAAGACAAAAGAGGGGGGGGAAACTTTAGACTGGGGGACAGGAGGTAGAACTTGCTGGCTAGCAAATAGCAATAACTCTTAGACTTATATACTGCTTCACAGTGCTTTACATCCCTCTATAACCGGTTTACAGAATCAGCATATTGCCCCCAACAATCTGGGTCCTCATTTTACCGACCTCGGAAGGATGGAAGGCTGAGTCAACCTTGAGCTGGTGAAATTTGAACTGCCAAACTGCTGGCAGCCGGCAGTCAGCAGAATTAGTCTGCAGTACTGCATTCTAACCACTGCGTCACCACAGTACCAAATCTCATTGATTAGATATTCACTAGATTATAATTACTCCTTAACAATTTACTAGGTTCTGTTTGGTTGTGAACTGTTTGAACTCAGTTTTAACGTTTATCTTCTTTGTGGGAAATCTATCTAATATTTGATAACTTCATACATTACTTTTTCCTTAAATACCTAGGAAAATTGAGCTTCACCCCTTCCAAGCATCCAGAAAGAATGTGACATATGACATGTTATGATGTTCAACACTGGATATTTCTTAGACTTTCAAAGACCAAAACTTCCTTAGACTTTTCTCTGTCTAGCAAAGATTTGTGACAGGTGGTAAATCCCACAGTGGGTTTTCTGTTATGATACTGCACACCTGGGGCAGATGATAAGAACTTATATAAATATGGAAATTGGTCATATCTGGTATAATCCTCTTCTTAGACTTATAAATACCAAGAACTAGTTCCAAATTCTTGGCTATATATTAACATAGAGATCCATTAGTCTACCATTTGTTCCTTGGCAAGATTTTTAAAGTAACTTTTTACCAATACAAAGTTTGTGTTTCTGGAAGTATTTAAAACTTAGTGCATGTTTGCAATCTGTGCAGTCCACATTTCTCACACAATGTATTATACTTGATGGGTTCTCCGTGGAGGTGCTTTTATACAGCTGTAACATAATTTTATATTGAAATCAGTACTTCACTAAGGAGCCTGCACTAAGTTAGTTGAGCCAGAAAATGCAGCTTTAAACCTTAGAATTTCTGCATGAGCAATCTCAATGCCTTTCTTAATAGAATACCTGGTATTCTATATTTTGTTCAATTGAACTTTCAGTTCAAGTCCAAATGATTTGATTTCTGAAGTTAAGATTTTGCTTAGCTAGCAGCTGCAAAGCTTTCTGTATGTAATTTGGCGAAGTAACCTACGCAGAAAAAGAAAGGAAATCGTATTTTTTGAGAGGCTTCCCATATGAAATCTATAATGATATTTTTGTAAGAGTTGTTTGTACTTTGAAACTTGGGGTTTGAATCACAACGAACCAAACCATGCCGAAATAAACATAATATACCCATACCCTTTGTTTTTCAGGGAGATATAATATGCTATTTAAAAATCTAATGATTTATTGACTTCTTAGAAACTGGCCCACTATAGCTGGAAGAATGTGCCAAGATTACAATCCTATACATACACACTTACTTTTGAATAATTATGTTGTAAATATTCTGCCAAATTTAAGCAAGCATACCAACAATAAACATTAAAGTGATCAAATATTTTTTTCATCATTGTATATCCAGATCTATACACTCGAGGGCTATAACCCAAGTCAATTAATTTTTAATTGCAAACAATGGATTGGAACAAGAGATTCTGTTCTACTATCAAATATATCTTCAATCCAAGATATACTTAAATGCTATTGTGTTACAACAGATTTTCCAAGGATATAGAGAATTACAAAGGGTGAGGTAGGAGACAACAAATGTCAAAGGGTAGCTTTTTATCTGAAGATTTCTACTGAATTCAATCCAATATTTCTATAGCAAGAAGTACACTTTGTTTTTAAACTACAAATGAGCTATGGTATACATCATCCTAGCATAGCTTTCATTCAGAGAATACAAGACAGGTCTTGTCATTCAGTTTAATAAGTGTTCATGTTAAACGATAATTGCTGACCAATCTATTTTTCTGGTAAATTAAAGATTTTAATCAACAGATCTAGCCAGTTAATTGCCAAGACTGTGATATAAGCACATTCCTTTAGAAAATGGGATTTGCATTGCCAAGTTTTCTTTTATACCCTTGTAGAAGATGCAGGCTATGTTGGATTTTTATTATTATTTCTATTGAATTGTTCCCTTTTCATTGAACAGATGTCTTCACAAGCAAATTGAAATAGATCCACAGCAACTGGGAAAAATGAATGAGACCTCAGAACTACAACCTTATCAATCATTATTTTAAAGGCCAGGAACTATATCACAGCATCAGATACAGAATCAATAAGAACATAATACAGTACTGGATAGTTATTTTTCCTTAAAAGAAAGAAAGGTTGCCACATTTCCTCCTAGTATTTGTCTGCAAAATAAATATCAAGAACAGAGAAAATGAGTTCAGCTAAAAGTTCTATGTACTAGAAGCTAGATAGTTTCTGATAATTTTTCCCCTCAAATTTCACAGGATTTTCTTTTATAAAAATAGATATTCCACAGATACCTTCTTTATTGCATAAACATATCTCTAGTTGATATTCCTTTAAAACCACCCCATATGTTTTATTAGGAATACAAATTTGTCTACAAATGCATAAAAATAGATTTAATGGCAAGTTATGAATGATGCAAAAATACATACAGTAGCCACTGGTATCTATCATGGAATAAATAGCAATTTTGCAGAGGGGTAGTTCTAAGAAATGGCAACAGAATTTAAATAATGGAACCCCAATTCCTAGAATATATTAGCTAACCTAAAACAAAAACAAATTAGAAATTCCACGGAGTCTTATAAAGAGTTTTGAAATCTTGTTATGAAAGTTATTCTGCAATGGCAGATGAAATGGCTTTAATTGTGTGTGCAACAATACAATGACACACACTTCTCCTGGTTCTTTGCACTACTTTTGACTGTGCAATGGCTCTGGGTGGTGCTTTACATCTATGGTGCGTTTTTTGAACCAGGATCTGTTACTGAGTATAAGAAGAAAAATTCTTATACTGAGTATAAGAAGATAGATTCACCTGTGAATCTATCAAGAGATGTATTTTCTTACACTCACATATGTGTGATTCTACAGACCATTAGAAACCTGATTATTAGGCTGATTTTTCCCCATAGTGAAAATTGGCTTATCCTGCTTTTTTAAAGCTACCTTATATTTTAGGAGATGTTACATTTTATGTCAAATGTTAAGAGTTTTCCATGCATTCCAATGCAAGAGATGGTAGCAGAAAAAAACCTTTGAAACCAGAGGCAAAAAAATAAATAAATTGAAAAAAGGAAAAGAAAACAAATGAACATAGCCACGCACACACACCAAAAAATCTGAAGAGCTCAGCAGCTGTATACAGCATAGAATGAATATTTGCTCTTACAGTCATTGACCATTGCTACAGCTGTCATTCAAGTAATTTATAGATGCATTGCTTGGTTTTTCTGCAAAAAGATTTGTGGAAAATCATACTGCTATGGTAGGGAAAATCCCAGTGAATTTGCAGTTCAATCTTTAGGATCCCAATAACTACAAAAAAAGAAGCTTGGATACAAGTTTCCTTTCCTGTTCTTCATAAATTCATAATGCACCCCAGAAAAGATCTAGCTCTTCTCTGCAAATCAATATTACAAAGGAAAAATTAATAATGAGAAGCAAAGCAAGGAGCCTCACTGATTTTCTCACTTTGCTGCTTCTGATTTTTTTTTTTTAAGATGATTTGAAATGCACAAAGAAGTATTATTTCCAAACTGGCATTTTATAATATAGTGGTTTAAGAGTGAGGGTATGATATCTGGGCTAAGTAAATTCTAGACAATCACTATATGATAGCTACAACATAAAAAACACTCTAATTCTTTGCAACCATTTAGTGATTGTCTGTGTTTTTACAGCTGAGTGATGGTTGCCCTAGAACAGGCGTGTCAAACTCAATTTCATTCAGGGCCGCATCAGGGCTGTGGTTGACTTTGGGATGCTGGGTGGGCATGGCTGTGGTGGGTGTGGCCAACTTGACATTGCTCATGTCGGGGGTGGCTCATGTCTGTGGTGACCCAGGCAGGGCTGGAGGAATCCATTGTCTCCAGCGGAGGAAGGCAAGACCAGGGCGAGCTCCAAAACCTTGTCCACCAGAGGAGACTTGCCCTCCCTCCCAGGCCACATGGAGGACCCTCATATGATGGTGCAGGCTGTCCAGAGCCCTGGGCAGCAGTGGGCAAGTGCCCAGCCCAGCCCTCGAGTTCCCAGAGCACCAGGAACCCAAGGGCCCAGCCTGCTACCCTGAGGGGGTGCCCATCTGTGCTTACCTCCTCCTCAAGGCTGCTCTGCTGTGCTCATTCTCCTTGGCCAGGTTGCTCATGGTAGTGCAGGAGGACAAAAAGTGTTCGTTAGAGGGAGGCCCACTCCCTCTTCTTGCGAGGAGACCTGGCTTTGTAACCAAAACATCCTCAGTAATAGGATGGGAAACCACCAGGAGAGGAGGGTGCAAGGGGATGGTGAAAGGGCAGCAGGGCTGCTGGTGGCCAAGTGCTAAGGCAGGACTTCCCTCAGACCCTCTCCCCCACTCCTAATCTCTTTTCCTTCCTTCCTTCCTTCCTTCCTTCCTTCCTTCCTTCCTTCCTTCCTTCCTTCCTTCCTTCCTTCC
>JANHFL010002330.1:137277-164853 GCA_032468155.1 Oxyrhabdium leporinum
CAATACAATATTTGGATTATTCAGACACACACAAAAGCAATCTCAAACAATTCTAAGAGAAAGGGGTTTAAATCATGCAGAGGAAAAAAAGGGAAAAACTTCTACATTATCAAGCTATCAATGCACTATGCTGTTAGAATGCAGCCTGGCCTTTGCTTTTGTCATCCAAATCAGACCACTTTTGCCATTCTGGTACCTGCTCATCTTTTTCCTCAGCCTGGAGAAGAGTTTAGTTTTCTTTCTGTTGAGGACGGCACACGTAAGTGATCTCCATTACAACACGGCTCAACCAATGAGAAAGAAAGGTGAAGATTCCGTGCATGAGCTAATGCAATTACTGTGAAGATATTTGTTCGTAGAGGAACTAGAATGTGTCCCAATGGGTCATTTTTAGCATAGTAAAAGGTATTGCCACTGGACATTTTTAATGAAAAAAATATACCCATTAAGTGCTATGTCAGTGCCCAGTGAATGGAAGAGGAAGAGAAGGATAGATGTCACCACTCATCCTCAGATTGCCTCAGAGCTGTACTGGAAAAGAAAAGTGGATGTGGAACAGGGCTGAGAAATACGCAATAGTTATAGCAGAGGGCTCTGCTTTGGCAACTGATGTTTCCTCATCTATCACAAGATCAATGAACACAGTGAGCTTTGAAAAGTGTCTTTTTGTAATTTGAGAAAACTGTTCTTTAAACAACATGGAAATCACCCAGCGCAATTGGGAATTGCAGCACTTAATGTACTGTCAAAAGCCCCATAGCCACATGGATTTTGTCAGTTACATATTTTCTTAATAACTAGCCAAGCAGACACTGATTTAACATTAAATTATGGCACAGAATGGGTGAGGTTTTTAAATATGTCCTGAAAAATATGTTCCCACAAAACATAAACTGTTTGAACTATTGTTGTATTTCGAATGATATCAGCTGAAAACAGATTCAAATCTTTCAGGATCCTTATGCTATCCCATAATATTTTTCTTATGATGGGTCTTCATGTCCTTTCTATACTCTCACTGATATACACATTCTTTTTTCCATCTCTATTTCCAAAGTACACAGATAAGTTATTTTATGAAATTCTTTTGCCTTTTAAATATAACTGATACAATAGTGCTTAGTTCCCACTTTTATTTTAGTCTTGCTTTTTTTTCCAAAACCTTATTTTTAGCTTCAGTTCTACTGTTATGCCTAAACCAATGTTATTTAGCCAGACTTCATAGAAAAAGCAAAACAAATAATTGTTTCAAGCATAGCATAACTCTTTCAGATGAGATATCAAGAGAAAGGAATCTATAGCAGTGAAATAATCACTGTATTAAATCTGTATTAAATGCATCGATCCAAGTAGAAGGAATAAAATAAACTTAATTTAAAGAAATCAAATTATTCTTTTTATGGTCACTAGGCATTAAGAAAACAAATGCGTATTTACTCAAAAATCGACCCCACTAACTATAATGTGGTTTTTTTCCCAGTTTTGTGTTTAAAGTATAAATCTTCATCCTAGACAGGCCACACCTAAGTTCTTCTTTCTCTGCTTATTGCTACATATATTTGGGGATTTATTATATATTTGTTCAGCCTCTCTCGCTCTTTCTTCATTCTTCATTTGTTCAGAGACTGAACAAATATATAATAAATCTTATTTTATCACAGATCTGTTTTATTTAGTAAAAGTGGTTTATAAAGGGTTTGCAGTTACACACACTCTCTCTCTCTCTTTCTCTTTGAAAAACCTAGAGTTCCACTCATTGCCAAGAACACAGGAACTGCTAGATTTTCTGATATCAATTCATTTTCCAGATTCATCTTCCCTTTGTTCTATTGCATGCGAAGGAGTAGTTTTGCAAAAATAAGGAAGCAAGATAACTTCAGTTTGCTTTCCAAAAAAAAGTACACAATAATCCCTTTCCTAATGATGGCTTGGCACATTGCATTTCATTAATGCAAAGACAACAAACCCTAGATTCAGAGCAGCTGGGAGTCTGAGTTCCCAAACTGCTTCATCATTCACATCTTTGGATAAAAGTCAGAAACCAAAAAGTGAGGCCTACTTTCCTCTTAACTGTATTAAGCTGAGATTTGGGGAAACTATTGTCTTTGTTGTGTATAAAATATCTGAAAAAATACTTGGCAGATGTTATGTTCTGTTCCTACCCCTGCCTCTATTTGGAATTGGCTTAAACATATAACTGTAGTGACTACCTTCATGAAGAATTTCACAGTATTGTTCAAAAAACCCAAATGAATTTAATAGTAAATTCATTAGTAAATACTAAATGCATCAATAATAACCATACAACATGTTTATGTGTGGTGGTGGTGGGGGTAAATCAAAGAACTTTCACCAACTCTGCTTGAATTTCCTAAAGCAGTTCAAAAACATCTTTACTTTTAAAACAGAACTAAAAATGTTGTGATCCATCTTTTATAGTATTATTTGTGTATATGCATTGGTCTATTTTCCAGTTCAGATAAACATATTCATGATCAGAAATGAAGGCAAATATATGTGTCCCAGGACAATGCTGCAGAATCCAATCTGGGTCGGTTACTGGGACCAGAGGTTTTGTCTTCTGAGATTTCAGACTCATGCTGGAGGCCATCTTCAGGGAACTTCACTCTAGGAGGGTGTGTGCTGTTTTGTGTGTGGTATTTATATGGTGCCTATTGTATGCAACTTTTAGTTGCTGATTGGGGTGTTTTTGATGACTGGCTTTTAAGTTGTTGGCTGTCCCTTGATTGTGCTGCCCAGCCCTCGCCTTCTAAGTACTTGATAAGCTGGTGGTAAATCAGTGCTCCTGTTGATTGACAAGGGGCCTGTTTCTCAGCTTCAATCTTCAAACTTGGTTGTTTTTGTGCCTGTTCATTCAACAACCTTGGTAGCTACAAAGTTGAACTCCTTGAACTCATTGGTTCCTGTTAAATGAGGAGACCCAAACTCATTGATAGCCTCACACTGCAATGAACAAGGACACGCATTCAACTTTGCAGCTACCAAGATTGTTGGACGAGCAGGCACAAAAACAGCCAGGGAAGTGATTGAAGCCTGAGAAACAGGCCCCTCATCAGTCAACAGGAGTGCTGATTTACCACCAGCCTATCAAGTACTTAGAAGGCGAGGGCTGGGCAACAAAGGCAAACGACAGCCAACAACTTAAAAACCAGTCATCAACACACCCCAATCAGCATCTAAAAAGCCGCATACAACAGGCACCATATAAATACCACACACAGAACAGCACATACTCTGGTCCCGGTGACTGACCCAGATTGAATCCTGCAACATTCAAGATCATCTAAACGTAGCCACTGTGAATTACTGGATGCCAGAATTGCAGTTTGATTTACTAATATATTCAGCCTTATGGTCGACATTGTAGATACATTTATTGTTGTGTAAATCTAATCTCTTTTTATGGAATTGTGATAAAGGGTATCTGATATGGACCCGTGATCCTTAAGAATATAAATCATAAGTAACAGAGTCAAGGAGCTCAAAGGGCCAGCCTTTAGCCCCAGAGCTGAGAATATGGTTTATTATTATTTATTATTATTTATATAGCACCATCAATGTGCATGGCATTTTACACAGTACAAGAGAACAAGTCCCTGCCCCGAGGAGCTTACAATCTAAAAATTGACAGAGGAAAACAACAGGGGAAGGAAGGGAAATGGAGACAAGGATAAATGGGAAAAGAATATGTGATTAGTTCTATTAGATATACTTACGCTGATGTACACAAAGATATGGAAACCAGAATATTGTGCCAAGAAGATTGTGTTATAACAGAGTCAATTCTGGCAAATTAAACTTTAGCGCAACTGAAATGTATTTTTCTCACCATTGTATCTCCATAAAAATGTCAACTGCTAAATTTCTGAAGACCCATCTAGGGATAAATATAGCTGAAGACTAAAGGGTTCACCCATAAGTAAACAGAAAATACAAGGGTTCCTACTCTTTTACAACATTTCTTCCTTTTTCCTGCCATTCAAGTAGGTATATTTTTAAAAGATGTGTTCATGTTAAATTATTATATACACACAAACACATATACCTCCATATTCATTTTAATGTACATTTTGGTCTAGTTTTTGTTCTGGTGCCAAAAGGGAAATAGCACATTTAACTATAAAAAGCACTGAGGAAATATTTCCTGGGATGCCAGGATGGAAGGAGAGAGAAACAATATAATGGTCAGAAGACCCTAGAAAATAAGACAGACAGATGTGGTGCTGCTGCCCAGCTTTTAACAAGAAGATTTCTTACATTTTATACTATACATTATATATAAAACTATACATTGGTTTACGCATACTAACCTTGGCTGAGCTTTAACAGGATAGGTGCTCGTTGCATGTTCTTTCTCTAAAGTCACAAGGGCATCATTCAGGTTTTGGTTTAACTGAGACAATAAACAAACAAAAGTTCAAAATAGGAAAAGAAATTATAGGTCTGTATAACAAACAGCCTATTAGAAATATGTTGGTATACTCAGGATCTCAAAAGAGGGGTATTTTGCTAAGGGAAGGATTCTGCTACTTATTTATATTACCTCACTGACCGCACTAGGGACATCTTTTGAAACAGATGCCATATGAGCAAAATCTGTGACACATGCAAACACAATAATAATGTATTCAGTTCATGTTTCTTCATTTTCTCCTCCTCTGACTCACAGATTTGTACTGCTCCAGGCTCTTCCATCCACACAAACTCTTTGTTTCTCATTGGGACTTAGTGTCGTCTTCCTTCTCTCTCTTCCCATCCCATTGCCAGCCTAGGTTGTTGTGGAATCTTAGTCTGTCACTTAATAAGAAATCAGGCCAAACTAGTGGAAATGGCCTGCGGGAAGGAGTTCATCTAGGCTTGCAGCCCACGCCAGCCACTGCAGCAGTACCCACACTGTCTGATCAATGTAAACAATGTGAAGCTTCAGTTCAGCCTTGCTATTAGTGGTCCACCTCTCTGTTTTTCTCACTTGTTGTAAAGACTTTAAATGCCTTAGCTGAACTGTGACAGGAATATGTTTTCCTAGCTGAAAAATGTCTATTTTGGTGGATTACTTTTGATTGTCTGGCTACGACATCCATCTGATCATATCAGTGGATCAAATACCATGTAAGTTGGCAATTTCACTAAGCTTACTGTATATTGCCACCCATACTATTAAATCTTCTTTGTGGCTCACAGTAGATAATATTTATAGAGATATACAATAACTTAGAAATACGAGCAAAATACAAGCTGTACAACTTCCCTCCTCAGAATGTCTAGTTTTTAGGACCCTTTTTGGAAGTCTCATTAATGCAAAAACATGGAACCAGGCAATATCTACCTTGAAAGTTTATATATACAAATCTAAACACCTTGTTGGAAGATTGGCAGAATCGTTCAACAACTTTTCGATTTCCTCTTAATATACTTTTTGTCAATTTTTTATCTAGTCATTTGACACCCCTTATATATTCTCCTTTCAATATTGACATGTTCCAACTTGCTTTTTCTACTACCTGATACAGGATTTTAAATTCTAAGCAAAGAGGATTAAGTTACAGGTTTATGTAAACTGATGCATATAATTTCCTTCTTTTACATTTCCTCTTTTAAACTGTGGTCTTCCTGATTTCTTGTCAAGTTATTTGTACAAGGGAAGAGAAAGATCATTTATGCTGCTCTGAAGGTGTAAATTCTTTATCCATGATATTAAAGTAAAATATGGCACAGTCACCAGAGAAATTCAGAATATGTTTCACTGGCAAGCAATTTTTGAAAAGTAACTGAGTAGTTTCATCAGTTAAATATAGTATATATTAGTAGTATATACACCATTAACCACTGAGTTTAATCATTGATAAGCTTTCACATGTATAAGGGTATTGGCTCCAGCATTTCAAATCAGCATTTAATATAAATTGATGGATAGAAGTCATCTGACCTATAGATCTATAGAAAAATGAGGAAGTAGGGCCTCATATAATTATCTTTTTTTTTCCTCTCACATTTTTCACTAATAGAACTTAAGGAAGCATACATAATATACCGAGGCAGTTTTAGGCACGTCCAAACTTGGAACAGTTTATCTTCCAGAAGATTGCTACTGATTATGCCTTCAAAATATGCCCTAGTCTGTTTTCACAAGGGGTACCTCAACAGTTAAAAAGACTGTAAGAACTGTGTCAGCATCCCTGAGCGTCATCAGCTTACTGCCTTCTAATAAAATAAAAAAATAGGATTGAGAACTATGTGTGATACCAATAGGAAGAAGAATGCCTTGCAACTTTACCTTGCCCATTTCCTTATGAAAATTCTCTTCTAAGCCAGCAATACTCTGGAATGTGTTGACATAGAAACCAACACGACTAGAAAAATAAAACAGTACAAGTCAATAGAGATATAGGCAGATGTTTATCCTTCAACTTTGCCCCACTTGCTAATCAGCTTTCACGTCCTCGACTCCTCTTGCAGGATGGAATATGTGATTTAGCAAAAGAAACGGCATGGACAGAATACTTTGGTTGAGCTTCGTTGGAGCAAAAACCAATCAAGATCTTGTACATTCCTCCACTGAGACCCTCAGCTTAATTCCAGAAATATATAATGTAGGTAGAATAAAGAGCTTTTTTTTTCAGTGCTCACCTATTCCATAGTGAAGGCAGTTCTTCCTGAAGATCAATGTTCATCTCTTCAAATACTTTCTGGGCTTTTACTAATTCTTCTTCAGCCTGTAGGGTATCAACAAACCCATATGCAATCATTCAGAAGAGAGTTTACATAAGGTCCATATTGGTCACTATGTAGTATAGTAGAGATCTAGAAAATATTTACTAGAATATGGGCTGGCAAACTAAGCAGGTTGTTAATGCAGACAAATGGAGGTGGTAACAATATCCCAGTCTTTTCCAGGAGCCCAGTATTCTTGCCTTTCAAGGTTTGACAAAGCTGGTCAAGATCCCACAAATCCATCTCTTTCCCACTGAGGACTAAGGGAGAAGATCCTGACAACTAAGCTTTGGTCACTATAAAGAAAAACTGATGTCTACTTTGTACAAATATAAACTGATATTGGCCTCATAAGAATGCCAGTTAAAGTCTACTTGCACCTGGAGCTGATAGAAATGTTCTATATTGCCTTCTACTTCCTCAGATGGCCTCAGATGTAGGCCATCTGTTCCCAATAAAGGTGAGAAATCCAGTATGTGGCTGCAGGAATGGAAATGGTTTATGTGGCTAATAGGGGGAGTTACAAAAGCCATTTCTACAGAGCTACTTCTTACTCTAGTTCATTCTCAGAACACATCGTCAAGAATGTTGTAAATGGTGGTCTACATACCACTAAGGATTATTACACATACATAGACTTCTGGAATTCTATGATAATGCAATTATGCAGTATCAGTTCAGAGTAAAACTAATAAAAATGTTTGATACTCCCCAGATGATTAGCACTAATTTTAAAGAGCCTACCAAAGTGCAAGCAGTGGGGACATATGTATCTATAGACTGGTCAAATAGAATATTTAACCAGTAAATGCACAGAAATTTCATTTTATATCATATATGGTCTACCATAATATGGATAAATAGTGAAGCTGGATTCTTACCAATTCAGTAGCAAGAAGAAAAAAAGAAATTGCTTATATGCCAATCAATGGCAGGCGTGCTAAGAGGTCCCTAATGAGTATATACAGGCCTCTGTCCTTGAAAAGAAATTCTAAGAAGATTTTAATCATTCTTATAAGGTGCTAATATGAGCAACACAAATCAGATTATTTCGTTAAAGGAGAAATATATTTTCTTAGTGAAGATATATGCTAAGATATATTCTATAATATTAGCCTGGTGCCTGATTGGGGTTTTTCTAAGAATGGGGGCAGGGTGTCACCTGATTTGATATTGATGAATGCTTGATTTAAGCAACAAACAGAAATTAATTGCAAAGTTGGGGGTTTGGAATATACAAACTATATAGAACATTATTACTTGGAATCTTAATACTGAGCTAGTCTACTTTTCCATTTTCAGCAGACAGAGTTATTCATCTCTAGGAACTAAAAAGTCGATATCTACATTGAAATATCCCAATATTGTGAGACAGAAATACCCAAGGCAACGTTCACTCTATGAAGAAACAATAAGAGGCTTTAAAACCCAATTGCAATACTATGGTTTTCCATGGGAGTCACCTTGGCAGTGCTCAATAAAATAGTTATTATGACAATTATTTGTCTCTTTATCTTTATGCAAATTAATGAAAATATTATAAAATATAAAAATATTGAGATATTCTTTGCTATACAAAGCAATACAATACAAAATTGAACAGGCAAAAAAGGAATAAAAAATAAACCTCATGAAGAATATCATGCACAAATTCTAATTTGCTACATAAATCTAGTGGCAACTTTCTCCAATTCTGTTTTTACAACAGCTGAGAAATTGTATGGGAAATGGCAGAAATGGAATTTGACCAATTAATAGGAAACCCTTCAAGATATTTTTGAAAAATTAGATATGTTTTAATATCATTGCTTCTATATGATGTGTCATCTTTATTGACATTTGTACATGTAAAGTGTTATTGTTGCTCTGATATGTATTGCTTAAAGCTGTTTGGACTGAAATGATATATAAATCTTACAATAAATAGATATGCAAGCAAGCAAGCATTCTAATTCCATGAACAAGCGCTATTCATTGGATCGCAATAGTACTTTCAATTTGCCTTTTTTTTTTAAATTTATCAAATATAACTCAGAAACTAATCAATACTTTGGGGGTGAAGTTTCTATAGAACAAGCAATCTTAGTGATCTGCCGTTTCTAGACTTTTTATATCAACTAATTTTTAATATTTTAAGATATTAATCCTATTAGTCAGTATTTTAGCATTATGTCACCTCTGTACCATTTTCTAACACACAAACTACTTGTCTATGTCATCTGGATTCATTCAAATTTCAGGTGCCAACTTCTGCAGATTTATATTTTTTATTTTGATTTTTTTGAAATATTAGATTTCAATGTGACTTATTTTCATCCCACTGAAGAATTCCAAAACTCAGCAAAATGAAACAGCTGCCCATCTGAGTCATGAACATAAAGAAAAAGACTTTCTTTATACATAGTTGAATCAGGGCCAATTTTACAAAGAAAGCATCTGTATGCTTTTAGTTAGCATTTCAATGGGGTTGTAGGAAGGCAGGAATTTGCTGTCTTAAGCAATTTAACTTATCAACGTTCTGGAATATATTCCAAAGAGAACACAGCTAGAGTGATCATTTATTTCTACCCTCTTGAGACACCTCCCCTCATCTTTCTAATAGAAAAATGTAAATCTACCTCCATGTTATTTATTGCCTATCTTTGATAGATTATGTCAAGAAACAAGGAATTAAAAGTTAGCTCATTTACCAAAGGAGACTCATTCTGGAATGTACACAAACCATCTGTTTGTTTTGAATGTTTTGAACCTGAAATTTGGAAGTTCTGATGAACCATTCCAGGTGGACATTAGGAGTGGTTAAGGGGGAGTAAAGGAGGGGAAATGCTGTGGAGATAAGGAGGATAGGAAGCCACTTGGCTATGTCATATTTGAAGCTAATTGGTTTCAAGCACAGCACATTCAAGTGGTCCATCTAATCCTTCTACCATGTTCTTTTTTCTACCTTCCCTTAGCCACCACCAATAATGACAACTTCCTTGGTTTCAACAGCTGCAAATCTAACCAATTCACCCACTATACCCCACTATTCCCAGTGACATAATTTTCCTACCTCCCCTTAGGTTTGGGTTTTGGCCCACTCTTTCCCCGAAGAAATGCTGGAACACAGATCTGGACTAAAGACCTGTTTCAGTCTAGATACAGACCAACCAAAATTCTCATCAGTCCAAATTAATATAGCTAATGGTCAGGACTGATAGTAATCCAAACCATCTGGAATTTGAGAAGCTGGGTTTAAAGTACCCACCAGTTGATTAAACTAATTCACTGATCAGCTCAGACAAGCCACAAAAAAAGGAAACTGGTTTCTTTAGTCTAAAACAATAAGTTATGGCCCTCCAATATTTGCTCTTTTTTTTCCTTTTATTAAGTTTTTGCTTCATTTAATGGACACACTTTGCAAGTATGTCCTTTGTTAAAACACAATATACTAGCCTGGTCTTTATTTCTGTTCCTCATGGAAAACAGACATCTGATAACTCTTATTCACTTATTACCACATTGTTTCCCATAAGACTTTTGGATGTTCAAAGTTCTTGGCAGGATTTTATTTACTGGCACTTTATTCTTCAAATGATTTTAGAGGAAAGGTTACATTGTCCAGAGACATTTCTAATCATGAAGCAGAACAAGCCTTAAAAATTATAGACTTAAAGCTTGTTATACATTCATTTAAAAAAAAATCTGGATTTTATATAAAGTTAAGCTATAAAATAATATGTACAAACAGAAGCTGAAAACCAAAAGGAAGCCCATACAGGGAACTTTAAAACAACAGAATAACAGAGTTGGAAGGGACCTTGGAAGCCTTCTAGTCCAACCACCTGTACCATTTCAGACAGGAAACCCTATACCATTTCAGACAAATGGTTGTCCAATCTCTTCTTTAAAATTTCCAGTGTTGGAGCATTCACAACTTTTGGACGCAAGTTGTTTCACTGATTAATTGTTCTAACTGTCAAGAAAATTCTCCTCAGTTCTAGCCTCTCTCCTTGAATAGTTTCCATTCAATCCATTGCTTTTTGTTCTGCCTTCAGGTGCTTTGTAGAATAGCTTGACTCCCTCTTCTTTGTGGCAACCCCTTGAGATATTGGAATGCTCTATCATGTCACCCCTTGTCCTTCCAGCAACCATTCTTTATACATTTTAGCCTCCAGTCCCCTAATCATCTTTGTTGTTCTTCTCTGCACTCTTTCTAGAGTCTCAAAATCTTTTTTACATCATGGCGACCAAAACTGATGCAGTATTGTGACGTCTTACCAAGACATTATAAAATGGTATTAACAGTTCACGTGATCTTGATTCTATCCCTCTGTTAATACAGACTAGGACTGTGTTGGCTTTTTTGGCAGCTGCAGCTGCAGCTCCTCTTCTCCTTGCTTATTACATAGAGAGTGATGAAGGGAAAGAGACGTGAGAATAGAACAATATCCATTTCTCAGAAATGGATCCTGGGATTTAATGGCTGAGTGTTAATGAAAGAGAAGAGTAACTGTTGACCAAGAACTATGGTCAACCAGCCTGAAATTTGGGTGAGAGTGAAGGACTTTAAGAGTTGGTGAGTTAATCAAAATAATAAGCCTTGCTACAAAATCTTTTATAAGGACTGAGTATCAGAAAAAGACTCTACAATAACAAGAAGAGAATGTTGTATAATATGTAGATATATACGTGCCTCCCCTCCTTGTCATCTATAGATCTCAGAATCCAGAAACATTGGATCATGATTGAGCAATGGATCATGATAGACCAGAGGTGTCAAACTCAAGGCCTGGAGGCCAGATGTGGCCCCCGGGGTGCTTAAATCTGGCCTGTGGAGCCACCCTGGAAGCAGCAAAAGACTGGCCCACGATGATTCTGCCACAAAAACAGAGCTCGGAAGGGCCGCATGTGGTCCTCGTGAGCTCTGCTTTTGCTGGCAGAGGGTTGCAGGAGGCCACTGAAGCCGGAAACGGAGTTCAGGAGCCCATTTTCACTGGCAGAGCGCTTAGGCTACCAAAGGAGCTCCCAACATGAGTGAGGTTGAGCCAGTTGTGCCCTTCCTGGGCACCCCACCCCACCCCGAACACAACCCTGATGAGGTCCTCAATGAAATCGAGTTTGACACCCCGTGAACACTACTTCTAATTAAGCAATACCAGTTGCCATACGCAAATTAAATAGTAACTACTCGAGCCACTCCCCCACCTTCTATCCTATTGTCTCACTGTACACCCCTACATTTAATTGCTGATGAGGACATGGTACCCTGTATTATTAATCTAGGGAAAATGCAAAATCAGAGAAACTACATCACCTTTTCAAACATGTTTTTGGCTTCAAGAAGTCTGAATTTTAAGTCAACATTCCTCCCAGAGAAAAGAAACCTTCCAGGAGAGGTTAGAGTGAACGCTGCCTGGGGAATAAGCGCAGCAGAAGAGCGCTTCAGCCAGAAATAGCACATGCAGGGTTAGACAGCAAGGCAGGTTGGACTATCACCTGATTCCGCAGCAGGTTAGTCTGAGCTACGAGATGAGCTTGTAGCTTCCCTTGGCACCACTGAGGCGTGGCTTTCTCAAGCAACGAGACAGGCTGGGCAAGAGCATATCCAAGACAAAGACAAGAAGAAAACAGACACTTTTTGAGAATTACTTAAAAAAAAATCAATTAATAAAGGTCAGGATGAACCAACCAACCATCCGAACAAGAACAACAACAAAAACAAACAGAAGAAGTCAGTATTAAGTGATAAGTCAAGGATGAATCCTATATGACATGCTAACTATAGCAGTAATTAATGCTCCACAGAATGATCAATGAACTCCAGAGTGAGCACAGCTTATAGGCTCTCCAGCTGCAGAGAGCAACAGAGAAGAAATTGTTAGTCATTTAGAAAGCAACACAGTCCAACCTTACTTAGTCTCTCTCCAGAGGTCATTAGCAACTTCAAAAGGAGCCAAGATTAAAAGACAACTTCATTATAACAGCCATGCAGATTATTCATATTTTGTAGTTCTTATTTTCCTTTCAGCATTGACACACACTATGGATTTTCCATTTCAGCTGTAAATAATAGTTTTTACATTGTTTTTACTCATAAGATAAAATCATGTTTGTTAGGGATTCTAAAGTTAGGGTACTTTGTGTTTGTTTGTTTTTTACTTCTAACAACAAAAGTGGATTGTTACGTAGATATATACATATTTACATACAGTGGTACAGATACCCTAAATAACTTGATTCAGAACAAACAGAGAGAAAGTAGCCACACCACCTCTTACAAGGGCTTTTTACCTTGGCAATTTTAGCCTCATCTTTCTTCTTTGCAGTTTGAAGAGATTCATAATGATGCCTGGCACTGTCATAGTCTACAAGTTTCCTTCCCCGTTTAGCAATGCGAGACTGAAAAGAGGTGTGAGAAGAACACCAGAGCCATGAAATAACATTTTTTTATAGACCAATGTATATGCATTCTGCCAATTATGCAATCAACAAGCAACTGTCTTGTAATCAAGCTCCTTAAATCTATCTAAGATCAATGTAAATTATTTCAACTTTTCTCCCAATGTATGTGCTGAAATTTCCAATGCACAGAGCTACACACGCGCACACACAAACCCCAATTGGCAAATGCTCTAATGGTAATGAAAGGAAAGAGTTTGAGTTTTTCTTTCTACCAGTTAGCTGGATGGAGTATTAGCTGTCTGAGCGGAAGGTTGGAGCCCCACATTATTGTGTTTTAATCTTCCGAGTAACCTTCTGAGGGAGGTTGAAGTGAGATACGGTGACTTTATACTGTACAACTTCACCTTACAGCTTTCCCATTTCCCCCTTAACAAAACACAAATCCTACTGCCTCAATATTTTTACTCAAGTATGTCTCTCTTCTAAAGTATTTCAACTTGAAACACAGATGTCTGTGTGCTTTTCAAAAATCCTTTCTATATCATTCTATGTCATTTCTTTAAAAAACTGAAAGAAATCGAATTACTTAAATTATTATGATGCACACATAACATATTGTATGTTTGCATCTTCAGTTCTTTTGCTACAGAATTAACTTTTTAATTAACACTCTGAATATTGTGTATTGTTCCTAGAGTGACTGTAGTAAAATAGCACTTTGTTGTTGCTGATGCATTTTTTGCTTTGGGAGCTTTGAGAAATGAAACAGGAAAGAAAAACTAATATAGATACCATGCTATTTTTTCATCAGCTTAAGGTCACAAGACAATAAAAAAAACTAGATCCAGTTTTCCACAGCAAAAACCAAACTTCTGTTTTCAAAAATATATAACTAAAAAAAATGAAAGCAAGGAACTATAGAAAAGAAAATATTTGTGCATGTTAAGAGTGTGCAGCCCAACAGTACTTATGATCCATTCAGAACATAGAAGGTTTTTTTCATAATATTGAACAATGGTTTCTGATGTGACATACATTATATGATTTTATTAAGTTTTATATTTCGAATCAAATAAATCAAGCTACTTCAATTACTCTATTTCACTTAGAACAAAAACAATGCTATTGATACTATAATGTATAAGTTTCACCATTTGGACAACTATTGAATGATTAATTGATTGATTATGCCATTGTTGACTCTTAGCAATCACATAGAGATAAATATAGGACTTCCGTAATCTTGTTTTCTTTACATATTTCTATTTCAGCTCTATTATTGTCAGCTTTCTATTTTATCATTTGACTACCTTGAATGTATTTTTATTCACTTTATAAATTTTTGGATGGTAGTCAAATGTGGAATATAAATTATATTATCATTATAAGCCACTCTATAAGTTGCATCTAAGAGAATATGACGGATTTTGTAAAATTCTATATATCAGGTATGTTTATTACAAAGAGGCTGAAGAACAGGATGGGTGCCTGTGAGCCTAATGCCCCAATCCATATATACATTTTTCCCAAAATAAATATCTTCTACCTTGCAGAGAGTATACAATTCCTTACATTAGTGATTTTGGAAGTGTGGGTCTAGAGACCACTGCTAGTCAATAGAAGTCCACCCAGTGGAGTATGCAACCTCCCTACATTCATCAGCCAGAGCCCATTTCCAACAACCAACTGACACCCTATCAATGGACGTGGGTGCCAGAACTAAATCAGTGAGTAGGCTCTGGCCAACTGAGTACTTTGTATGGAGGGAGGCCTCCAACAGTTAGCTGGTCAGAATCTGCTCAGTGCTTCAGCTCCCACCTCAAATGCTATTATAAATACTTAATTCTGGATTGCACATTTTGGTACAAATATTAGTTTTAAAAGGCCTTTTAAAATGGAATAAGAAGGCATACACAAATGCAACAATATTTTAATTAAAAATTCCTCAAGCTCTCCCATGCTCATAAAGATGAAAATGTAAGAAGGGGGTGCCTGTTATATTAGGTGGCCCCACATTTATTACTGTCTTTTTAAAAGCTCCTTCTTTTGTTTCACTGCTAATGTGGCTTTTACCTTCCAAAAGGAATTTAAGGTAGACCAAAATTTTATGAGATCCATACCTTTATGTCTGGGAACTGGCCAAGATAGGTGTCCATAGTCAGCAGTGCCTGATCTACCAGTTTCTGATGGAAGTCTGTCCAAAGCAGCTCATTGTTCTGGAACAGAATAGGAGTAATGTGAGAAGAGTTGGGTTATCTGTGCATTATGCAGGTCAAGATCATCTATGTGTGCAAGAGTACAATAACAGTGAGATAAATTTCATCCCTAATACTAGTTAAGTGAATCCATAAGACAAATCATGTTTGAAGCTTCCTTTTTTAGTATGCATCTGTGTAACACCATTAGGATCTGTTCCTAAAATTGTCATGTTTTTGTTTTCTAGACAATTGTAATAGTTACAATTATTTAAAAGAGTTGGACAAAGATACTAGTTTTGTGCATCTTCTACATCAGCGGCCCCCAGCTTTTTTGGAACCAGGGATTGGAACAGTGGAAAACAGTTTTTCCACAGACTGGGGGAAGGGAATGGTTTCCATTTCATTCATTCACCTGCCACTCATTGCCAGCTGTTTGGCTCAGTTCCTAACAGGCCACAGACCAGTACTAGGGGTTGGGGACCCCTGTTTTATACAACAAAGAAAGCTCTAACTGTTGAATTTCAACCTGCCATGCATGAACAAAAGATTTACTTGGAATATTTGCTATATGACAAATATTCCTATGCCTTTTTTCCCTATCTCTTGCAGTAGTTTGGATTTTATGAGATACATGGGTTCCATCAATTCACTCTTGCTTTTTTTTCTAAGCAGCTACAATATCAGCAAGTACCTATCGTTCACATTAAGTTGGAAAACATTATTTCTAGACACTCGGGATCAGTACAGTTCCCCACATCTGGTTTCATACTGTCCAGCTGTGAATGTATTTACTTCTTGCTCTTGTGTGGAATTTTTGGTATCGGAAAAAGGATACTGTTGTATCATAATTGGCACAATTTGTGTGTGATGTAAAACAGTAGATAAGCATAGTATGAAATAGCCAGCTCAGAATTTTTGCATGAATACTCCCTCATTCCTGCTCTGCTACAACAGGCACAAGGAGAAGATTGTAAACACCATCTTCTAACCCCAAAGTTTATTCTACACAACAAGGACAAGCTGCACTTAATTCAAACCACAGTTCATTAAAACAAAGCAGGATTGGATCATGGCATATGACCATGGCATCTTTCAATAAATTAACACTTTGTAAACCAAATGATAAGTGGAAGTGATGTCTTCTCTTCTTTTCCTTATGGCAGAATATGCAAGTCTAAGATATAAGCACGTTCATTTGTGTAACACTACACTATGGTTCAGCAATATTACATATCACCCAAATCAATTTAACATTTGCTGTCTCCACAAATTTGAGATCACAATAATTTATCATGCTAATGAGTGAGAAATCCAAACCTCACCTCTGCTATTTTGTTAGTGTCATCCCTTCCTGGCCACTCGGGTTCATATACTTCTTGCAAACACTCTGTAAGTCTCTTGGAGGCTTCATGCATTGCTTTGAAATAGAAAATAATGACATAATAGCACCCAAATAATTATTCATCCCCCACCCCCTAAGAAAAACCCAACCAAACACCTTGCTCACATATAAAGGACTTGCTAATATTCATAATATTTGTTTTCCAACAAGAAAAAAATAGATGAACAAAAAAACTTGGTCACACACATCAATTCCCTTGTGATTTAATATTCTTTCTTTAATTTATTTCTTTAATAAATGAGTGAAATCAAGTTCCTTTTTTAAATTGCTAATTTCTAGTTTCTGACCATAGTATAATTAAAATAGGAATTTCTGTCTCTTGATATAATTAGTCTGAGCTGTTTTGTGGAGCTTTTTTAAGATAGTAAGAACAAAATTAGAAGGAGGAGACAGGATCTCATCAGAAAGAGGAGATTTGCATTATGATTGCTTATCTCTCCTGCTTCTTGGAAACTGATAAGTATAACATATGTCATTTACTTGTTATTAAGCAAACGAGTAACTCCAAGCTTTCAAGCCTGGTGGTCATTTTTTTTAACATCATGGGACCTAATATTATGCCTAATAGCCTAATAGACATATCCCACATCCCTCTTACTATCCTAACTTATGAGACAAGACATAGCTTGAAGCATTTATAAAATATTAGTAGAATCTATCTGTAGCACATCCCTAGGAAATGTTTCCAGATTATACGACAAATAAATAACATTTGCCTTGCTCCAAATTTTTCTTGACCTCCACTATACTCCAACACTTACTTAGTTCCATAATTATAACTTTCTAAAGTAATGCAGATAGTACTACCTAGCAGCAATAAACAAAAGCAAGTAAGATAAGCCTTAATAGTGGCTTCTGGAATTTACTTCACAGAAAATCATGCAAAAGCAGTAGGACTATTATTCAAAGTATTACCTTTAACTGAAGTCAGGTAGGTCCGGAGATCCTTCTGTAGCTTGGATCCTTCTGACTAAAGTTTAAAAAAAAGTGAATTAGTGAGTAAGCTATTATAATAACAGGTCACAATAGTTTCTTTTGATACCAATTTCCAGTGTTGGTGTTCATCTTTAAAATCTTAAAAAGAAAGGCTAGAATATTGCTTTTCTTTTAAAATGAACCCGTCTAGTTTCTAAGATTAGCTGTAGATGCAACTCCCTATATTAGCAGAAATTTGTCCTTTTAGATATGACATCTTTATAGAACTTTTATCTCTGGAAAGCCATATTAATTTCCTTTAGGCTCCCAATTAACTATTGTTTTTGTTTTTTAAAACTTTTAATTTTATCAATTGAATGATTTTCAGTCATTTATATAATTTCATATTGCTCATAGATACATATACTGTCTACCTCGGATTTACAGTACCTAGAGAACAGTCACATTAATAATTACTAAAGATTTTTTTTCCATTTTGAATGATAAATTTGTTTCAATCTAATGACCAATGTTGGAGTTGGGCGACCTATTTTTTTATAGCTGTTTGCAGCTGGAATAAAGCAGGAATCTCCAGGTTTCCTATCTCCATACATCAGGTCAGCAAAGCTTCTTGAGAGCGAGGCTTTTAAAAATTACAATCGCACTGGCTTGAAACATGGTTTCCATCAAGGGTTGACAGTCAAGAAAGAACCTCTTAATTGCAACTGGGATGTAAGTCATTTCTGGCCTGATCCTCCATTTTAACATTTAAATACTCAAAGTCCCCAACAATATCTCCAGCATAATTCCAATTCTGCAAATCCTCTGCATATGGGATAATTTAATCCTCAAAGTATGCATCTTCAAAGACAGTACGAAAGAAAAGAAATGGTCGAATACAGAGCGTCCTTTCCCATCTAACATCAACAAAAGCTGGATGGAATGCTCTATGGCCACGGGAACAGCTGTGGCTTTTCAAAAGGAAGGATACAGGCAGCTAGAAAAAGAAAAATCTATCTAGCATCTGCTTGTACAAAAGACTGCATTTCCCTTTTCCTTTTTTTCTTCATAAAGGGGGAGTTTAAGGAGAGGAAGCTTATACAACATCTGTTTCAGGAGGCACCAGGCGAATACAAGTTTCCTATCACGGTCCTCCTTGCTCTTACTCTAAAAGTGTTTATGTCTTCATACTTAATCTTGAGTTTTTAAAATAAAAAAATTATAATAGGGTTCCAGTAATCCAAGACTTAAATGTATATGTTTCTGATATGCTCAGATATGCACCAGTTCTGTTGCTGATGTTGACTCTGCATTCATTGTAATGAAAATGCTTATAAAATGAGTGGGATAATCTTTTTATAAATTTTAGCTTAGCTTTAGAAACTATCAATTACAAATTCTTTCTGTAAATGAGATCTCCAGAAGAAGAAAGAATGGGGGTATACTGTAGGCTGTGTTGCTATTTATGTCAACGACACCATAGTGTCAACAGAAAATTGAACAGAAACAGATTCTTCCACATAATCACCATAGGTGCCAATATAAGCTCCCAAAATAATTTATTAAGTATGCAACAGTTCCAGAAATGTTGAAGCAATGGGAAAAAATAATAATAGACTTTCCTTTAATTGTCTGGGGATAGGGAAAGAAATACTTGGCGAAAGAATGAAATAAATACAGTACTTAACTCTGAGGCCAATTAGAATTATAAAAATAACTTAGTTGTTTAAAATTTGTATTATGTATTATGATTTGCTTATACAGATATATTTGTTATAAAAATTGAAAAGTACCGGTATAATTTATTTAGATAGCAGTTGTACATTGACTGGAGCCTTTTTTTATTTTTTTGCAATCATGTCAGAAGCATCAAGGAGCTTCTGGCTTGTAAAGATTGCCCTGTTGGAGGCTCCTATCATGTCCCCAGTAGAGCTGGAGCAAAGGAAGAGACCTCACCCTGCCCCACAGAAGCATCTGGGTCTCAGACGCAGGCTTGCTAACCTCCAATCAAGGAGGCACTGTACTCCCGACTGGAGCCATGTTGAAATATTTTCACTTTTAAAGCTGCTGAACTCTAAAATGTGTCTCTTTCCTTCATTTCTGCGTGTTTTGAAGACGCATCCCAGCCCAAGTTAATGCTGAAAGTCATGGAGGCCATCAACACTGTAACGCTATGCCAGTGGTAGTGCTGAAAAAGCAGCTGACTCTGGTTACACACTAATTGCAGACCAAGAAACAGAACTCAGATGGATGATCAAGCTGAGTGATGTTTAATCTCTTTTGGCATCATTATGGTACCCTTAAAAGCCCATAGATAGGAAGTATTCTAGCTCTATCTTTGTTAGGACAAGTATCCACTGTGACATGAAGCACTTTTACTAGCTAAGGCTAAGGCATCAGCTCTAATGCTATAATGAGATAAGAGATAACATTATAGCTAAGTAAAAGGGGTCCTGAGAGAAAGAGACACAGAATTTTGCCTATTATAGAGAAAGTGACTGGAAGAGATATTTTTTTCCTTCCCTCATAGTGCTAAAATCCAGGATCACTTAATGAAGACATACAGAAGAATGATAGACATACAGAAGAATAAAATGAAGCACTGTGTTAAAATATGGAATTCATTACCACAGGAAATTATTGTGCAAATTAGACTAACAAAGAACAAAGGAAATGTCTATGTGCATATACTACTAATCATGGGTTAGTATCATCATTAAAATCAGCATATCTCTGAAATCCAAATGTTAGGAAACACAATCAAAAGAGTCCTACTGCACTACTACATTTACAGATAGTCCCCAACTTACAACCATCATTGAGCCCAAAATTTACATCGCTAAGTGAGAAATTTTGTGAAGTGAGTCTTGTCCCATTTTACGACTTTTCTTGCCACGTTTGTTAAGTGAACCACTGCACCTGTTAAATTAGTAACACGGTTGTTAAACGAATCTGGTTTCCCCACTGCTTATCAGAAGGTTGCAAAGGGGATCCCACGACCACGACACTGCAACCATCATAAATGTGAGTCAGTTGTCAAGCATCCGAATCTAAATCACATGACCATGGGGATGCTGCAACAGTCATAAGTGTGAAAAATAGTCCTAACTCACTTTTTTCAGTGCCGTTGTAATTTGAGACGGTCATTAAACAAATTGTTGTAAGTCGAGGACTACCTCTAACCTTTCTCTAATCATCTGGTCGACTGTTATAGGAAATAGAACGCCATAGTAAGTAGGTCTTTGGCCTGAATAAAGGTGGTTTGGAAATGTTTGGAAATGTTCAGAATCAAACTGGAATAATCAATTCCAGTTTGGCTGTGGCAAAGAAAATATACATGTTTCCACTTGGACAAACAACTACTACAAAAGCATTTGAAATTAAACAAAGAATCAGATTCAGTTGTTACCAGTCATGTAATTGCTGGCACTTGCCTCTTACCATCTTATGAAGCCATCCTAAACATGATAGAACATACTGTGAAATGTTCACGATGGCCAAAATGTATGGTTTTTATTGTCTGTACGTAGCCATATTTGGAGGGGGGGGGTGTCGGGTATAATATATAATATACACATAGCCACAAGTTAAGTTTATTCTTCAAATTTAGGAAT
This sequence comes from Oxyrhabdium leporinum, assembly GCA_032468155.1. Classification (NCBI taxonomy): domain Eukaryota; kingdom Metazoa; phylum Chordata; class Lepidosauria; order Squamata; family Cyclocoridae; genus Oxyrhabdium; species Oxyrhabdium leporinum. The sequence continues at coordinate 158,523 of JANHFL010002330.1, forward strand.
ATATGGAGGATAGAGAGCTTAGCATGACAGATCAGGAACAGCTGGGTTTCTCTCTGACACTCAGGCACATAAGAATTCAGGAAAGACTATCTTTCTGTCATTATTCATCCATTAAAAGTCTTGAGCCTCATCAAATGTTTAATGCTATTAACAGAACAGAAAGGAACAGGAAAGATAAGTTGATGTATTTAATATACCAACACTTCATTTGCCATTTGGAGATATGGCAGATGAACATTTCAGGTCCAGCTCACAATTTGCTTTTTTTTTTCTTTTCTTTTTTTTAAGATGCTCACTGAATTTGAGGCTCATTATTTCTGTATACCTAAAAGAACTTCAGCGGATGCCATAAAACAGATGGGAGATAAATTATAGTGACTAGAAAGAATACACTGCCAGAGAGAACAAACAAGTGATTCTCATCAAAACAAGAACATACGTTACATTAACCTAACGATCATTAAAGTGCTTTGCAAGATCATTCACAGCATTTTCTACTTTCTTTTCCCCTCCTTTGCCAAAATAGACAAGAGTCTGGGGGAGAAGGCTCTGGGGCTTAATTGCAGTTCCTAGATATGGGAAACTAATTCATTGGGAAATATTCTTAACATGAATATTTTTCCAGACAGCAATTTCCAGAAGTGGGAGCTTATGAGCCTATAGCATAACTGTTCTCTGTCAATCGACCAAGAACGACTCCCACTACACAACTGAAGAAGTTAAGCAGATCCAAATGTAACTATTTGTTGAAGGAATAATGGGGGGGGGGCGCGCGGAGGGAAATCTGCTGATTAAATCAGCAAGTGCAGTGAGCAAGGCAACTATTAGCCAACACAGTAAGATTCCCTTCCGAGCACATTCATATGCTATGTTTGAATATGTATTGAACACCGAAAGCATTCCATAGACTTTATGTATATTTGCATTCCCTAAAATAATGCTTCAATTTTGACTGAAAAAAAATATCCCTTTTTATTTTGTTTTAAACCTGTGTTCATTCCTGTTCATAATGTCCATCTGAGAGCTGTTTTACAAGGCAAACACTGAAACACTGTAGTTGCTTTGCTAGCTCTGGGGTGTTGTTTTTCCTTTTAAATGATAGCATGGGTGAACAGAAGCATGCTCCTAGCTGGGTTTGTGCTTGTTTTCTTAAATTTTAATATATCCTAGTTTAAAAGAAAAAGAAAAAGAAAAAGCAGGAGCTATTCTGAAGGCTGTGCAAAGGACAGATCAAATGAAGGAGAAAGTCTTATTCTGCTTGTCTCCAGTTGTGCTGTTCGTCAAACTGCAGAGGTACCTCAGATTCCTGGAATGTCCGAGCCTCTGCCAAAAAAGTCAACCCATGTTTGGTTTACATGACGCGAATCACGGTCAGCCTCTAAGCTAACAGGGAGGTAGGTACATCTCGTGCCATTTGCAGGATGAAAGGAAGCAAGCCCATAGATCTCTGAATGGACATACAAGGTATTTAGAACAAGATTCCCTTCCCATTCAGGAATAAGAAAAAGTTGACAGTTGTAATGCATGAGCGAGACAGCTAATTTTATATCCCTTTCATTTCACAGCAGACCTCGTGCCCACTTGACTGTACAAAAACAGGGTCTTAGCTCAGGGCAAAGCAGAGACAGCTGTCTGTTTGTCTTCCCAGCAACACAGCAGACAATTGGCCCATTCTTCAACAGACGCCTAGATGCCATTTCTATCCTTCCTGGGACTCCAGCTTAAATAGAGAAAGGTTTCTGTCTTCATAAGATCGACTTCCTTTAGTACTTATATTTCCTGTAGCTACCATAAACGTGGTTTCTCAAACCCAAATATAACCCCAAAGCAGGCATAATGAACAATGAAGTAGGTAGCTTCAACAGAACTAAAAGCCTTATAGCCAGAAGGTCCCACCTGTCTATCCCAGAGTAGCAGTGACTAGCTAGTAATAAAAAAGGAAAGCCACAGCTGCAGTGACAGGTGTTGGTCACCACTTCATCCTTTCTTCTATTTGGGGCAACCAGAGAGATGATATAAATTTCCAGATGCTCACATTATGTTGACTTTTAAAATATTTAATGATCTTCCTTAGGAAAATTACGTTTGTCCCAAGTACATGTAATTGTTTAGCAAACCAACTCTGTTTGGTACGATTGTTATTTGTATGATTTTGTACGCTTTGAATTATTGTAATTACAAAGCCTTTTTTTTTAAAAAAAAAAGAGAGGCTTTTTTGTATTTAATTAATATTCCCTCTTGGGTTTTATTCTTATACAAGGGTAAACTTTGTTTTTCTAGCATCAAATATTTTTCCCAGAAGGGGGAAAAAAAAGATCTTAGGATATTTTACCCTGATCTCAAAAGATCCTGAGCAAGAATGCTGAATTCTCATGAGAATCCAGCCAAGAACACTGACTTTTAAAGAAATTACAATGGTGTTTTTTTTTCCCCTAAAAGATCATATAAGCTGTTAGCATCATTTGAGCTTCTATTAGTCAGTTAACTTGTAAGCTTTCGCTCATTTTATTTTTAAGATGTTTTTATTTAAATCCATGGAGAGGAATCCATGGGAAGTGTTTAAGATGCAATGGAAGTCATAGGAGTCCATGATGACAATCCAAGTGCTACCTTATTAATCAATTATAAAATACGGAACGCCATGATGGGGAGAGGGGAGATTGTGTACTTCTTACAAAAACACATGTGACTGTTTAAAACCCTCAAGAATTCTGCTTTCTGAATAACCTTTCAATTTCAAGTGTCTAAAATTATATAGTGTAAGGGCTGAGGCTGACACTAGCAAGATGGGAATTTGAATCTCAGGCAAGACAAAAGAGTTTTGTAAACTCTAAGCAAGGCTTCTTACCCAATCTCAAGGCCAGAAAGGCTGTGACCAGCTTTCTATTGATTTGAAAATGCAGAAGAAAATTTAGAATTTAAAATGTGGGCCAAAACACTCACAACCAACTTTGGGTTACTGTATTACAGGTCATCTTCGACTTACAACTGTTCATTTAGTGTCCGTTCAAAGTCACAATGACACTGAAAAAAAGTGACGTATGGCCATTTTTCACACTTACGACTGTTGCAGCATCCCCGTGGTCACATGATCGAAATTCAGGTGCTTGGCAACTGGTTCATATTTATGATGGTTGCGGTGCACTGGGTCATGTGATCAGCTTTTGTGATCTTTTGACAAGCAAAGTAATGGGGAAGCCAGATTCACTTAACAACCGTGTTACTAACTTAACAATTGCAATGATTCATGTAACAACAGTGGCAAGAATAGTCATAAAATGGAGCAAAACTCACTTAACAAATGTTTTACTTAGTAACATAAATTTTGGGCTCAGTTGTGGTCGTAAGTCAAGGAGTACCTGTATACAGGAACAAGAAGCAGACCTGCACATAAATGATTTTTATCTGGCGTTAAATAAAGTTGTGTTATGTCTGTGAACTTCTGTAAGCAAGTTTCTGATTATGGGATGAAGAATCTGGACAGTCAAGATTTAGTCTCATGTCTAGGTGCCTTGCTGACAAGGAGGAAATGTTTTTTTTTTAAAAAAAAAATTGTCCTTTAGATATATAAATTTTGTGCACAAAAGCTTTTCTAGGAAATCAGCATCGATGCTAAGAGACATTGTGAATTTCCAAATGAAAATATGTTCCATAATGAATTCCAAAAGTAAAACGAAAGGCCAAAGAAAACGTTGCTTTAAGTATATAGTTTGGCACTATTTACATCATTTTTTTTCATTGAAATTTAACGAGGGTCATAAATGCAACATGTAGACTAAGAAAATCTCTTATTTTGGTGCTACGGCCCCTGGAAAAAATGATCCTAAAACTACTTTAGCCAATTTATTGCTTTTCATCTATTATGAATATTTTAAACTGAAGCATATTTCCTTATTTATGGCACTGATAGAAACTTATGTTTCAAAATTATTGCCCATGTATCAACCATACAATTGTTTATTCAATTAGATATAAGCCGTTCTTCAGCTGGCTATTACAGGATGTCTGTTGTGTAGGACACTTGCTGAAATTACATTATTTGCCCACTCTGCCATGCTCATGCTGTATTGTGAATTTTGTCAAGCGCCAGGGAAATCAGAAGATTTAGGCAGTTCAAATGAGTACAGAGATTTATTGCAAGCTTAAGGTCTCTACAAGAATCTGAACTACTAATGGTCAAGGGAAATTAGTGGAAGTTAAAAATAGAAAGGAATTCAAAGACTTAGATCTCTTGTGGGAGCACAAGGACTCGTGACGGGTGACATGTTTGACCCTTCCCTCTGGCTCACCCTGGTCATCTCCTACAAATTTGTGCTTAAACTTATTTTAATGGAAGCACTTGGTCACACGGTACTGAAGAATATCTCTACTTCATGCTTATAATCCAAAAAGGCAAGATGAACTCTTAAATATGGCTTGACATTTCAATACTTTATAAGGGAAACTACTTATTGCATTAATGTAAGCTAAAAACACATGATTTCAAAAATTGCATCACATACACAGTGAAATTAGTTTATGTGTTATTTAGAACTAAGCAAGAAGATGACCTAACCAGCAAAATAGCCAAACTTCTTTTCTGCACACATACAGAACCAACTAGTGTTTGGGGATATGGCAACTAACCATGGGCTTTGCATTTTGCAGTCCCTGATAGATCATTTACTATTCCTTTTTAAACAGTTTAATAGTTACAGTGGTGCTTAAAATGTGTGGTTTTAATTACTTAAGTAATTCCTTAATTATTTTTAATTATTCAATATTTCTGCATAAATATGACCTAAAACACATTCCACATACATTTTAAAATGAGTTAAATTATACAATAAATAAATTTAAAAAAAGAGAATCCAAGTAAACAAAGACATTATAACAGCATAAGGCATTACTTTTGTTCATTGTTCTACTTGTATTTTTTTAAAATCCAAGTTTTCTACATGTTCCATTGAATGGGTATAATCTGTTCTATGCACATCTTTGGAGAGAGGACTAATTTGTTTGACCTTTCGTCATTTTTTTCCTCTCATAACAATGTTATTTTATGTTTGGATGAAATGCTCAATTATATTTTTATGGTGACATATGTTATATTCTAACAAGAAGAACGGGAAAAGAAAGATAATTATTTGTTCTGTTGCAGATTAAGTAGGTGATTAAAGACACAGAGGTTTAAAAGAGGAGGCTATCTGCAGTTTTTAAATATTGTGTGCTTTTCAAAGGGAGGGAAGAATAGTTACAGCAATCAATGTCTCTAAATTTTGCCAATCCTTGAAACTTTTATACCAAAGTAAGCATCCTAGAACCTAAGTACTGTACCCCAAATCCATTCCTGACCATCTGGCATTGGTTTGGTACCAATTAAGATCAAGGAAGGAAAGAGACAGATCATACATTAAAAGAATAAGCGAAAAAAATGCATTCATTTATTTATTTATAAAATTTATATGGCCGCCCATCTCACTGAAAGTAATTCTGGGTGGTGTACAACAATCAATGAATGAATCCTTAAAACTCACTTACCAGCTGCTTGTTAAAGTTTTGCACACACTGTTCAAATTGCTCATCTTTTGTTTCATCCGCTTTGCCAAGTTTCTGGAGGACCTATAAAAGCACATGAAAACAAGAAGCAAGAAGTGAATGTTTACAACCACACAACCACACCAAAAACACCCATGTTTTTTTGTGGGAGTAGGAAGAAGCGCAGTTCAGGTTAAGTACAGTCCACTCAGCTGTAGAGCAGATGTTCCAACTACAATCAGTGCCAAGGCCAGTGCAAGATTTTGACCAGGCTGGACAGTCATTACAACATGAAAATGAAGGGAAGGTGATCCAAAGGCCCAGTTCAGCATAAAGTAGCATCACAGATTCAGTGTGTTTCGGAGCTTATCTTTTCAAAACGATTGGTGCAAAACTCAACTGAGAGCATAACGTTTTTCTTCACAATTTAACGTTGTTATTTAGTTATAAGATAACATAAGATAGAAAATACGAAAGTAAATAGGAAAGCAGTGGGGCGGAAGGAGGGGAAGAAAAATGAGGAAGGATTAGGAGAAAGAAAAAGAAGCATTGACTTCCGGCTCTCTCTGTTGCAGTAAAATAAGGCATTAACATCAAATCACAACTTTTTGTTTTTTTTTCATAATAATATAAACTAGCCATTTCTATAAGGATCTATTAATCTAATTGGTAAAACCCCAAATCAAAGTTTCATTCTTTTCCACTTCAAGCACAAAGTTCAGAAGCAGTCCCCATGTGGAAACAAAAGTACTTATATTCTTTTCTTTAATTAAAATAGTCAATTTTGCCATTTCAGCCAACTCCATCAGTTTCT
>JANHFL010002330.1:169405-192749 GCA_032468155.1 Oxyrhabdium leporinum
AGCTGACCGGGATCCCCGCCAAATCAGAGGTCGCAATGGCACAACTCGGTCCAGGGCCACGGTAGCCTCCCTATTCCCTATATATACGTGGTATGTCTATTGAAAACAACCACATAATAGCTTATCCTATAAACTCAAAAAAAAAGGTTAAAATATTTAAGTTAAGCAAATACAATTTGCAGCAACCCAGATTTAAATCATTCTTCCATAACATTGCACTGGGAGGCTTTGAGGAATTTCCTTTAATCTCTGTCTCAGTCAAATATATCTCTCAGGATATTTGAAAAGGAGATGGGGAAAGAGATTGAGATTAATAAATAAATCAAAAATGAAGTAAAGTAGCCCGAGGTACTATACTTGGAGAAACAATGAGAAGACAAAAATATAGCACACAAAATAGATAAATGTTTGTATTTATCTGCAAATTTGAGCTAGTATTTATTTTATGTCAATCCTAGAAGAAAACTGTATGATGACATGATATAGATGAGAATATATATATATAGTGATTGCATTAGATCTGTCTGCACATAAGATGTATACAATTCATATGTATTGAAAAGATTTGTGTCAAATAAAGTAGTAGATATTTAAAATGGCTTCCATGAAAGTGCTTAAAAAGTGGACAGCAAAAGAAAATCTGCTTTTCAAATGCCCTTCCATCTTCGATAATATCAAACACCTTGCACATTATATACCCCTATTCACGCTATATACCTCTACCCTTATTCACATTGTAGTACTAAGAAATCCCCAGTCATCACCAAATCTATATTTTTAGTGTGGAAATTCTACAGAGGATTTTCTCCTAAAATTTAAAATCTCTAGAAGATTTTAAAGATTCTGAAAAGGCATAAAACACAGCAGTTGCACAATTTATAAAGAACACAGCCTTACAGTTCCAAGAAGACTGAAACCGAAAACATGCGGATGCATCAAAACAGACAGGAAGTTGCTGCTAGCTGTTAACAACAGGCAGCTCCCAGCCTTCAGGAACTGGAATGGGACTCAGCCCAAAGCAGAACTGAATAGTTCAGCCAACCATCTCTCTCACACAAGTGTATTTAAATCAAAAACTGGACTCAGACAGGGACTCAGCATGAGAGTTTTAGCTGACACAACAGCTGGGAATAGAAATATGCAGTAATATGCTCATTTCCCATTAATTATCAGTGAGCTCACAGGATAACACCCATTCCCTGAAGGAGTACAAACGGTGTCAAATATTAATATTCCTCAGCAATGTGGGTTTGCCCTCTCCCAGTGTCTCAGTGCAATGCCATCATGCGTAGCCTACGAGATCAGACAAAAATCTAAGACTTTACTTGGGTTGGAGTGTCAGATTGATTGCAGGTATTAATGAAGCAGATCTGCCTATGCAAAGATTATGTTGAAAAAGGCAATCAACGTAACTCTCAGTATTGGCTTGAAGGGGAAGGGATAAAGGAATTTGCTGCCTGAAAGAAGGAAAAGGAGAAGATCACACATACGTAGAAAAGTAAAGGTTTCCCTGTCAGTCGTGTCCAACTCTACAGCAGGGTCCTCATCTCTGTTTCTTGGCTGAGGGAGCCAGCATCATCTGAAGACAATTTCCATGGTCATGTGGCCAACGTGGCTATACGCCAAAGGCTCACAGAATGCTGTTACCTTCCTACCAAAGTGGTATCTATTCATCTACTTTCATTTGCATGCTTTCAAACTGCTAGGTGGGCAGGAGCTGAGGTAAGTAGCAGGAGCAAACTCTGTCACATGGCACTCACTTGACAACATACTGTCTGAATCAGGCCAAAGCCCCTCTAAGTACTGTTTTGGATTTTTGTTTTGTTGCTGACGTTGTTGGTTTCTTTTTTGTTTTGCACTGCAGCCAACCACATGCATTTACGGTGCTTGCAAGCTGGACAATTGTCCAGACATTCTTTCCCTTCAAACAAAATGTAGTTAAATCCTCTGAGCCCAGGAATGAAAATGGATGTTTGAAGAAGACTATAGAATAAGAAGATATTTTTTGTGTGTCTGAGTTTCTGCCTAAATCAAAAGAGATTATAAAGATTAAAGGCATCAAGGAGGTCTATTTGAATGCAATCAATGATTTTTAAAAAGGGACAAAACAAACAAATATCCAAGTTCCAAGATTCTGTAGTGTAACTTAACAAGTCTGCATGAAAATCTTACATTCTTGGATACCAGGCAGGGCTTGACATATCTCCAGTGCACAATTAAAGTGACATGTTAAACATATCTGAATAATAAAGTTTTAAATAATTTTACAGCTGTGACCAAACTAGAATTTCAAGTCTTCAATATTCTGGATTATTTTTGCTAGTGTATTATTTTGGATAAGACTTTCCCAGGCCCAAGCACTTCCATCTAGAGCACTGATCCTTCTAAGATGATAATCTGTGACACTTGAAATTCACCACTACAATCTCTGAACTAGGTTAAGGGAACAAAATCAATAGACTCTGAATTGACATGCCTTATTGACATTCAGCCAGGTTAAAACAAGTAATTTATTTAACAAAAGAAAAAGGCAGGGTTTTCTCTTAAATCATTAACACTAGGAAAGAAGGGGCAACCACGATAGAAGCAAGATGAGACTAGGCTATCATTCTCTCATTGCACTTGCCCATTAAGCAGGAGGAGATGATTATGGGATTTCATGGAGACTCCACAGGACTAGAAGTCCTAAGTGTGCTTTGGGACTGGGAGTAACAACCAGTTTACCCAGTGGGACTTAAGACAGCGTTAGTAATATGTAAGTAATGCGTACGATTAGGCTTGCCAAGTCCAGCTCAATCAGTTGTTGGGCTTCCAATAAATGGTTTGTATTTCTTTTGCTTTGTTTTGCTTTCCTTCTCCCTATCCAACTACTACTTGTTGGCTTCTCTATTTCATTTTTTTTCTCTGTCTTGCCCAATTCAGTTACTTTTCATTTCCCTACCTTGTTCCTTTTTTTGCTCTATACATTAGAAAGGAGGGAAGGGAGGGTATTTCCATGTGCACACAGATGTGCAGATATAGGAGAGAGCAAGTATGTTTGCAGATAGAAATCAGTTTGTTTTATAAATCAAAAGGCGCTTTTCCTGTTGCAAATATTATCGCTTCTCAGCTTGCCAATGAACTATGGGGGGAGGGAAAGATAGAATTTAGGTTCCAGGCATCAAGATGCTAGCTGTGAGAACCAAGGATACTTCAGCGGGTGTTTACCAGAGCCAAAACACTTTCTCACAACAAACACTTTCTCACAACAATACAAGGAGACTCCATTGGATAATGTGACCTGGTCTAATAAGGGGGGGACGGGGACTGAATGTTAACTATGAGGGGTTTACGCAGGAAATGGTTATATCTGGTTTTGCCCTTATCTTTGCTGAAATAATGTACTCAAAAAGTTTTGCATTAAGAGATTGGATCAGCTGTGCTTGCTTTGGTTGGGTTCATCAGTCAGAACATTGACCATAGTTAATTGATAAACACTAATTGACCATCCATTTATTTTATTTTATTTTTTAAATGTGCCCTTTGGCCTGTGCACATCAATCTTGATTTGATTTAAACTGAAGACTTGGGACGCCATGATTCAACTCAACTTGTACTTTTGACAATTGATTAAAGCTGATTTGAAGTTTAGTTAAAAATTGAACTGAATAGTCCAGACTATTATAATGGAAAAGCATTAAAACACTTATCACCCTTAATTTTGTGGAAGATGAGATATGGCAATAATAGGGATGATAGACATTTTCAGGATGAAAAAAGCAAGGATGGTAAGTGCTTTACAGCACATAGATTTTTTTTCCATGTTTGAGTTACATGTCTTCAAGAATTTCACGTCATTAAAGCCTTGAACTATTCCTCTTGCATATCTTACATAGCAGAGATAGCAGGAATGTGGAAAAGGAAGCTTTAAGTATCTCCTTAACAAATAAAATCTGATGACATTGGTACCAAACCAGCATAAAAAAATTATGTTGCTCCAACTTAAGAACCTCAATTTTGAAAACCTGTTTTAAAAGCAAGCTCCTACTAATCATTGAAGAGAATCCATCACCCATCAAACACTTTCTTTTGTCTAATATTTCTGGTCTGCCTCGTTGCCAGGCAACGTTGACCTTTTCTTGGAATGACGCACGTGATGCATTGTGTCTCATTTTTTAAAACAAAATGTTTAACGCACCTATTATATAAGCAACAGTGGTAACGTGCATGCGTGTTAGACATTTTGTTATGAAGGACTAGTCTAAGAGCAAGCCCATTACTTCAGGCTTACTCACACAGTAAAGCTGAGCCTCCCTTTCTCTGTCTTCCTCTAAATAAATCTAACTAATCAAATTTGAGCAAAAACTCTAGATAAATATTTCTCATAGGAAGGACTCCTGCTCACTAGCTTAAGTAGTGTGCCAGGGTAAAGAGGGCAATTCTGTCAAAGTTTGATCTCTTTTCAGTAGGACTGGGCTATGTCAGATTTGCTTTAGTTAGTTAATTAGAGGCAGGAGAAAGATAATGGTATAGTGAAAATAAAGTGCTTCAGATTCAAGTAGAAAAATTGGCATACGAACCACTGCAATAGCTCCTCATCTCACATTTTTAAAAGCAGCAAACGTCTGGACCAACACTTGTGTTTAACCTGGTATCTGTTCATTCATTGTCAAGAGATTTAAAGAGCTTCCAATTAAGTACAACTAAAAAATAAGATTTCACCCAAGAATGCACACTGGACTCATCAGCTTTGCATATTCAGAGTATTGAGATGGACCCCTAGTTGCGTTGGCAGGATGATCACAAAAATATACCATTCCAGAAGTACAAGCGAGTAAGGCTTGTGAATGGTTGTATTTAAGAACGGAGTGCTAAAATTCTACAGCAAAATAAATGGTGCCTGACCATTCCAAGACAGCTCTGATAGATACAGATATGCAGACATATCAACTACTCATAGTACCCTACCCTACTCAGGCCCTTTGTCAGCAAGATGGAGGGACCATTTAACTCAAGGCTGTCAACTCCCGGCCCACAGGCCGGATGCATCATGTGCTGGCCAGGCCCACCCCTGTTTTAGCGAAGGGGGAAAAAGTCCCGATACATCAGGTGGCACCGCCTTGATAACAAGAGTTCGATACCACCAATGTAGCTTGTTGTGCTTCTGGGACAAATGTGTCCTTATCAGAAAAATGACAGTGCATTATCTCTAAGCAAGAAGGTCATTAAAATAAAAAAGAAATTTTAAGCACTTTCTTGACCAATTTCCCTCTGAAGGCAAAAAACTGGAACTTTGATTTGGGCTCAGAGCCAACAGGAAACAGCATATGCCCAGCACTTGCTGCACATTTTCAGAACAGTTGTGGTCTTCCAGATCGTAATTGCTTAATCAATGTCTCAATCTTCTGCCATTTCACTACTTATATTTTATACTGTTCTGTTAAAAAAAATTCATTTTTGATTATAAGATATATATATTTTAGTACTAAGAAGACTCATGAAATAATATTGTTGGAACATAAATGGGCACCCTCATGATTCCAGAAAGCAGGAACAGGGATTTTGCTGTGTTTTATTTAGGAAATACAGTGAGAGGAAGCCTTTTAGGTTTTCAATTGCCTGCAGGCCCAAGAGCCATGCATATAAAGACATTTAAAAAGACACAAAGACCCTATCATAATTTTGGATATGATCATCGGTCTAAATCACAATGCACAGCTCTATTTGATTTAGTGGAAGTGATTTCTGAATAGTTACATAGAGGATTTGCAATGCCAAACTCTTTAAATTTCTCGTTGTGCTTCTGCTTTTCAGTTGCAAAAGCAGATTATCAGAAATTGTAATTTTACTGATTGGTCTCAAAATAGTAAACCACAACATCTTCTGACAAAATTTTCTGTAATCACTGAGATTACATATATGAAGTATGGAGGAGTGATTAACCCAACTCATTCTTTTAGCAATCTTGATAGCATATGGTGGGTGGGAAATTCAGATTAGGTCATTTTACATTAGAATACTTGAAGATCAAAAACTTCCTTCATGGGCATGCTGATATCTGGGTATTGACCTAAGGTTGGAGGAATAGTAGTGTAACGACCAGTCAATATCCATGTGCGCAGAACAGTATCTGAATAAGTCTTTTCATGAATCACCTGAACTCTCCATGTCATCAGAAACTCTTAACAAACGAATTTCCTGAATGTGTGGGGAAAACCTTCATACAATTATAGAAGAGGGTAACCATGTTTCTAAAGGCATAAAAATATTTGTTTTCCTTATAAATCACCTAAAAGTAACATGATTGAAGTGGTTTTAAAAAAAATAGGTAAAGTAACAAATAGCTACTTTACTCCATTTTGGTAAAAACAAAGATATGTGACATTGCATAAACTAAGGCTTTGTCTATTTAGAGTAGATAAACTGTAGTCCTGTTTAATTTTAAGATTCCATCCCAAGTTTACTCTAATAAACCTACTGTAGCACAGCTTCATTTCACTGATTCTTCTTAAAAGATTCTAGAACACAAAAACTTCTTCTATGATAAACTTGGTTGTTTTAATCTAAAGCAGCCTTTGGTCTGTTTCAAGGTGGCTTTTCCTTATGTTCTAAGTCTACTTAACTGAAGATTAAGAAGGTGGGAAAACATGCACTAACGCCCACAAAACCTGATTTGGGATGTATTTCATGCCTGTGAAATATTGAATAGAATTTTTCTCTCGTTGCAAAAAGAATTTTTGCTAATGGAAGGATAGCATGCACTCATTCTGTGAATACATGACTTTTTCCAGTGCAGAACGAACAATCAGAATTCAACATTACTTTTTACTCCAAACTAGACTTTCTTAAAAAAGAGAAGCCTCAGCTTTAGTGACATGCACTCTTTCATTAGCAATTGGGGAGGGGGGGGTTCCCTTCCTTATGGCTGCTTAAAACAAATTTCCTTGTGATAGCCGGTCTGAAGAGTATACAGTTAAAATGATTTGGTTTTTTTCACCTCTGGGTATAGACTCCAGCGTCATCAGAAGGAAGGGGGGGAGGGGGAAACGGGACTATTTAAGTCTTCATTCCTATGTCCAATTGGTTTTCTAAATTAGGCATTGACATTTCTCTGAAGCAATGTCAGTCCCTTGGGGAAGCCTCAGTTACCAAGGCTGTTCACATTGCATCTATTTATAAAGTTTAACTATGGAGGGTATGGGCAGAAAAATATTACTGGAGGATTCTAATGCGTCTTATTCCGTTTTCTTGCACAGTTAACATGCAGGCGGCCTTCAGCTGAATTATTCCACGCGTTCGTTGTCAAGCACCCCAAAAGCAAAAAAAAAACCAAAACTATCAAGGAAGCCAAACACCTGTCTCATCAGAACAAAATAGAATGGATTTAAGAGCTTTCCTGATATTCTTTCCAGTCTGAAACACGATCTCGGAATGCCATGAAGCTTGGAGACTTATATGCCCAACGCATGAGACTTTTATGGAGGCCCTATCTATTTCCAGGCTTATCCAGAAGCCTGAAAATCATTGAATGAGTAGCAGAGAGATGCTATGCTTGCACAAGGTCTAACACATTTCTGAATCCTTTTTGAAGCATGCATTGCTCTAATACGCAGACACTAAACTGTATCAAATCACAACAACTGTGGGGTTGTGAGAGAAAGCTGAAGTTGGTAAAGACAGGGCAGCTGCCCAGACTAACTTTCATTAGTCACACAAATGTTGTCTGACTTTGCGCAGCAATCTTACAAAAAGAAACCCCAAACACATTCCCCTTTCAGGCTCATCTGACCTACTCATGAAGTTGCTGCCTGCAAGCATGAACAGCATCCTGAAGCGTGACGATGGGAAATAAAATTCTAAAAACATTCTCTCCACTGCCGTCTTCATCTGATCCTTAATTCTGAATGATTCCAGAATTTGTTTTTATTTTCTTAATTTTGCTGATCATTTGCCCGCAGACAACAAAGATTTCATGCCCTCTCATTTTCACTTCCAAGTTGCACAGATTTGGCAAGAGCTCTATCTCCATCTCCACCCCCATCCAACACTGGGAATAAGATAGTCCTTGAAGTACGACCACAACTGAAGCCAAAATTCCTATTGCTAAGTGAGACAGTTGTTAAGTGAGTCTTGCCCACACCTTTCTTGCCACTGTTGCTAAATTAATAATATGGGCATAAAATCTGAATCTGGCTTCCCTGCTGATTTTGTTTATTAGAAGCTTGCAAAGAGTGATCGCATGACCCTGGGACACTGCAATGGTCATATGAGTCAGTTGCCAAGCGTCCAAATTTTGATCATGTGACCGTCGGGATCTACGACGGTTGGGTAAAAAAAAAGAGATCATCGGTCACTTTTTTCAGTGCCATTGTAATTTTGAACGGTCACTAAATGAAAAGTTGTAAGTCGAGGACTACCTGTACAGAGTCCCTTAAATACTGTTTGAAATCAGTATTGAAATGATAGGAAAGACTCTTCCCGAAAGCAGCTTGAAGTATCCTGAGAGAGTTAAGGGTTTTCCAGCACAGAGAGATTCCTTAAGCGCATTAGCTGTATTTCCTACTATTACAGCATTCCAGTCAAAACTTAAATAACCTTGCATTCTTTTTGTGAATCAGCCTGGCAGACGGATAGAGCTCTGGATTAATATTTTCAATACTGGATTATCTCCAAGAAATATAGGAAATGCCCAGCAATAGCTTTTTTTTTCCTTTCCTGCCTCGTTTTATCAGATCCAGTTTCTCACTCCCTCACTTCTGCTCTCTATAAATGCTTCAGGTTCTCGGATAACACAGAATCGATTTAAAGCTCAGCAAGTTTTATTTTTGTCAACCCTGGGAAAGTGCCCGATTACCAAGCTTGGATATGGAGCCTTATTTGCTCAGTTCTGGATTCAAAGAGCGGTGACAGATGCGGAATATATGACATGCAGGAGGACAGGAGCTGTCATTGCCAGCTGGGCTAAAGAAATGCACAATGGAAAGCTTTTGCCACTGCAGCTCAATAGAAGCCCTGTTGCGACATTTCTTCATTGGCTGCATTGATTGCAGCTGTTATTGTTTTTAAAGGCATGCTAGAGAAAGAAGAGAGAAAGAAGTATTTACATGTGTGGAAGCTGAAGATGGCCGGGAAGGCATGAAGGAGATTCATGCCTGTTTGGGAGTAGGAATCTTGAGAAATATAGATATCAAACGTTTTACAATAAATTGTGCATGCGTAGAAATGGGGGGGGGGAAAGAATCGATAAAGAGAAACAGGAAGTTGTTACAGACTAATTCCTTGAAGAGAGACTGAAGCATTTATTTGAAAATACGAAAGACATGTAGTGGTCTGACTTCAAGTTTAAAGCAAAAATATGTTTTCCACATGGTGTCAATACTATTGGCAGTTCAGGAGAGATACTACAGATTGGAGATTCACTGGCTGACCTGAGAACTTTTTGAAGTAGACTTGCATTCTTTCTATTCCTAAAAATGAAGCACGGAAATACGAAGTCCAGAATCGGAATCTAGATCTCTGTGGAGAACCTTAAACGCATTCCAAAGCACAGCCTATTTTAGATGCTGCGGCTTAGCATTTTGTCCAATCCCAGACAACATTCACAAACTTCCAGAAACAGAGGTGAATGGCCACAGAATGAAGATACTGTCCAATCTGTTCAGGAAATTTGTCATAAAAAATAGAGACAAAAACATTGGACTTTGCCCACCCTGTATTCAATGACTCCATCTCTATTTATGATGCCATGTACCACTTGGGTAGTTGTTATTTTGAAATATGTGACTGCAAAGGTAACTGGGATACTATATTAATAGAATAGAATAGAATTCTTTGTTAGCCAAGTGTAATTGGACACACAAGGAATTTGTCTTCGGTGCATAAGCTCTCAGTGTACATAAGGATATAAGTGTGAAATCATGATCATAGTCATCTAGAGAGGAGGATTTGCTGTGGTGTCTGCACTGCACATGTAAACACACCCATTGTATCTAGATCTATTTAAATGCTGTGTATTCAAACCATTATTTACCTGGAAGCCAGTATTCCCAATGAAACTGAAACTTGATGTTGAAGTCATGCTTACAAATAAAGCATAGATCAAGCAAGCTATGGCTTGACAAATTCAAATTAGATAGGAGACTAAGTTTGTTGTTAATTATAAGGAAGGGCTTTTGCTCTCATTATTACTTGCAGAAGAAATTAAGGAGAAGGACAGAAGAATAAAATAAATACTGGAAAGAAAAGGAAATGCTAACAGTTGAAGAACAGATCCTGAAACAGCCATCTTCAGCTTTCACAAATATAAATACTTCTTTCTCTCTTCTTTCTCTAGCATGCCTTTAAAAACAACAGCAGGCGGACCAAACAGGCAGAGATGTCAAAAAATGGTTTGGAGAAGTTTATAACAGATTGGAAGCCATTTGTTAAATACAACAATGGACTGTTAACAGAGGGTTTTGAAGATTAGTTTAATTTTTTGGGTTACCAGAAAACAGCTTTTTTTTTTTTTTACAGTGAACAGAAATTGAATTGATTTGATTGATAGACAACAGAATTTTCTATTTGGAATATTTGTAAGAGATTATGATTTTAAATAGTACTTTAGTAAGCAAAAATGGGAAAATTTACAACCGTTTGTAGATCCGTTAAATGGGGGGAAATCTATTAGATTTATCTGAAAAATATTTATCAACAAGATGGACATTGTATGCTTAGTATTAACTGTACTGTATATCTATTATATATACTTTTTTTCTTTTTCTTCCTTTCTTATCCACTGTTGTTAATTTTTTTCCTGTCTTGTTTGTAGTTTTGTTATTTTTTGTTCTTGTTATTTTTTTATTTGTATTTTACCTTATCTTTTGAAATCAATAAAAATCTCAAAATAAAAAAAGAGAGAGAGAATAAGGTTCAGGTTTATTCTTCCTTGTCAAAACCAAGACTCATTATAATTATTGTGTCTGAATTCAACCATAATAACAGCCATTTCTTAAAGCAAGCCTCTCACTGATTGTATGGAAGCAATCAATATTTCTCTTCTGCAACTCCTTGATAATAAGCCAGGTTCACAGAGCTACCAGGAATGTGCCTGGGCTGTACTTTGGGAGCTTATAGAATTCTGGATCTTTAGGAAATATCCTGATCTAAAAGTGAGAAAATAGAATCTAAGAATCTGAGTCTTAAAAGTGAGAAGTCAGATTAACAAACCAGCTTTAAAGCAGAAGTCCCCAACCTTTCTAGCTCTGCGGATCAGTGGCGGGAGGGAGGGAGGAGATGGTTTTGCACATGCACATGTTGCTTGCACAAATGCAGCTTTTGCGCACATGCTCATCCACCACCTACGCGGCCTGGTTCCCAACAGGCCATAGCCCAGCACTGGGCCACCAAATGGCCATTGGGATCCCTGCTTTAAAGGATTTACTATAACCTGAAATTGAACTGAAGCCAATTTGTATTAACAAACATATATTGGGTGAAGAATTCCAGGTTGTTAATTTGCCAGAATAACAAAACAGATGGTGATATAGCATTGAGCTGTCCTGAAATGAACTTGAATTCTCCTCCTCCAAGTTTAACCTCAAGTAACAAATGCTACCTTGTAATGATGGATATAATTTGGCAGCACAGAATGTCTTTAGGTATGCTTGAATTTCTTATGTAAGGAAAAAAA
Organism: Oxyrhabdium leporinum; assembly: GCA_032468155.1. Lineage (NCBI taxonomy): Eukaryota > Metazoa > Chordata > Lepidosauria > Squamata > Cyclocoridae > Oxyrhabdium > Oxyrhabdium leporinum. The sequence continues at coordinate 181,056 of JANHFL010002330.1, forward strand.
AAATAAAGCACATAGTATTTGGAAGAAATAGTGAGTCAGAGGTGAAGGTTTGTTACGCAGCAAGATGAGCTGTTCAATATTACCAATTATGACCTCTGATTCAGCATTTGCACCGTAATTCTACTTATTCTTGCTTATGAATTGGAGTAGTCTATTAGCAGCCTCTCAAAAGAGTTGTCTATGATCAAAACAATGACAACGGATAGTTCGACTTATAACCTTTCTTTTAGCAACCATCTGAAGTTACGATGGCACCGAAAAAAAAGTGACATACAAATGATTCTCACACAACCATCGCAGCACCCCCACAGTTATATGGTTAAAACTTAGCTGCTTGGCAACTGGCATATATTTACAATGCTTGAACTTGTAACATCCTGAGGACAAGTAATCTCCATGTGCAACCTTTCCAGCCAGCTTCCAATCAGCAAAGCCAATGGGGGAAACCAGATTCACTTAACAATTGTGTGACTCACTTAACTGGATGAATTGCTTAACAACCACAGCAGCAAAAAAAAGAGGTCATAAAATCAGGAGCAACTCAACAACTGCCTTGCTTAGCAATGGAAACTCTGATCCCAATTGTAGCTGTAAGTTGAGGATTATCTGCAAAGTAAAATGCTCTGAATGAAAGGAAACAGTGCTTACCTTGATGCAATAACCAGGAAATAAAACAAATGATCAACAGTTAAAATTGTCTGATAATTTATGTCATTTAATTTACAACTTCAGAAACTGCAATGAGATCTGAAGACAGTGACCAGACATGATTTTACTGCTGACCTTTGATTTTATAAACTTATTTTTGAAGTTTTCTTCTCCTCAACAATAGGTTTTCCATGGTTCTTACAGTATGTAAAAATTAAGCATTACATTTATACATTCTCATTTCTAACATGAAAGTTACTAATTTGCACCAAAACAATTCATCTAGACCTATGCAGGTTTAGTTGAATGGCAATATTTTTTTGAGAGATGAAAGGGATTTTTTTAATGATAAAAAAGAGGATGAAGGATCTTAGGTTTGGCCTAAGATTTTCTCCTTTGGTTGCTGAATGATAGCTTCTCTGACTTCCATCAAGAGTTCTATCAACTCCATATCAAATAATGTTTCAGTTGCACTTTTAATTGAAGAAGAGCTCTGCATATGTAGGGGAGACCATCCACATGCATTCCTATCATGGCTACAAATCCTACAGACTTTCTTTCTTTGAAAACGGGATGACTGATCACATCAATATTTGGCTAAAATTAGATTTCATTCTTCACTGCCAGATATCTTATATTAAAGCAAGGATGCACAATTGAGCCCCAGATTGCTTCAAAAATCATGATCAAATTTTAATGTTGAATGTGACACAAAGAGAAAAATAACTACAGGACTTATATTAACTCTGAATAGCTATATTTAAATAAATGTAAGTGCCAATGAAATGCAAGGAAATCAAACCTAATTTTTGTCCCTCTCTCTCCTAACTGCTACTGTTCCCAGACTGTCATTGAAGACAGGAATATCTCTCAGCTGAGAAAATTACACCTAAAAGTCATCTGAATTATCTGGACACTCTTTGGTAGAAATCCAGTATATGCTACCATCCAATACTGGGTGTAAATCCCATATTCATCCCGAAGAGGATGTGCAAATAGATAGTTCTCAAGAGCTGAATGACTCTTATGAAGAATATGATGATATTTAAATGCTACCACCCATTCCCAACATAGCTATGAATTTTCTTCCATTAAGAGAAAACTCTTGATTTACATGTTTTGAGTACTGGTTGACTTCCTTTTGAGCACTCCTCGGCATCTAACATTTTAGTATTTGGGCTGCAGGCAACATTCTTTCAACTTCAGGGTGTTGTATATTCTAGCAAAAGGGAACGCCTAAGTGCTTGTAATGAATAAAAAGTATTCCATATATAGATCGCTGTCTCTTGATAATTACTCATTGGCTATTATACTTACTCACTGGCTAAAAAAAAATCACAGACTGTATCAGAGAAGTAACATTCTAGAATAATATTGAGAACAGACAAGGGAAAAGATTTATTACATTCAGAAGTTTAGTGGACTATAAAAAGTAAAAATATTGCTGTCAATATTGCATTACAAAGCAGATGCTAGGTACTGAGTTACCTTGGCTCCAATAGCAAGTTTAGAGAGATTTACCTTTGTCTTAGTCCATTATTTCTTAGCATTGATTTCTTAAATACACACTATCAGTATCTAAAATTGGGCTGGAGAAAATAGTTCTGAGCATAAATGTCACAGGGTCTAAACTACCGTGAGGACAACCGTGGAGATGTGTCTCTGTCAGTCAAAGGCACCGCAGAAATGCACTGCTATATCAGACACCATTGTCAGCTGTCGCCTTTAGAGCCAGGAGTCTATTCTCAGCAGTCCCAGTTCCTGCCATCATCAATAACTACAAGACCATCTGCAAACCTTCCCATGGCCAGTCCCAGATGTTGTTCTTAGAGGTGGACATGTTAAGACACTCCTCATCATAAACCTGCAAGTATCAAATATACTTTAAGAAAAGAAAACGTTATGGATTTGAAGGGCTATAAATCAACTCCACTAATCTAAACCCGCAACTCTGAATGCAAGGAGTAAATACCTTTAACATCTGTGGGACACAGCCTTCAAATCAAAGTATACCACATTAATTCTAAGAGCGGTGGGTTTTTTTTAGTGTTACAGTACTGGATTTGGACTCTTATACACAAAAAGGTAGGGACTATAAGAATGTATAGTTATATTATATACGAATAAAAATTTGCAAAATGTAGTATTCATAATTGGGATTTGACAGCTAAGAATGAGATTTTTTTTTAAAAAATGTACTTGCCTGGGTATTCCCAAAAAATGCAAAGGATTACATAGTACTAGTAAATTCCAAATGTCACTGTTTTTAAATTATTAAATTCTCATTGCTAGGCTAGAATTCGGAATTTATTTTATTTATTGACTTTGAATCACTTGACTCCTGACAACTACTTGGACAAGACCCTGCAGTTTTCTAGGCAACCTTTTCAGAAGAAGCTTTTACTATCTTCCTAGGCCTGAGAAGGAATGACTGACCTAAAGTCATCCATTTGGCTTCCATGCCTAAGGCAGGATTAGAACACAAGTCTCCCCACTCCTAGTCTAGCAGTTTAACCACTATTCCAAAATGGCTCTCGGGAATTGGATTTGGGGCACCAAGCCCAGATCTAAAGGTTACTGTTTTCATCTTAGGCTTGTAAAGACTCAAGATAGAATGCACACACACCAAGCAAAGGCAAAGGAACAGGTTCCTGGTATTTATAGCAGCCCTGACTCATGCAGAAGCTTCATACTGGATGACAACTATAGGACTAATGTATCTCTAGAAGCAAAAGAGTTCGAAGGGCTGAACACGTAGAGACTTTGGTCAGTAAAAGATCTGGGTTAAAGGACAGATTGGGCACTTTCCAAGGGCTATGCCACTTCCATGAATTAGCGGTGCACTGTCCTCACTGGAGCCCATGTATCTCTTTCATCGAAGTAATGGGGGAACCCAAGCAAACATGGGTGGAGGAAAAACAGCCATTACTACGTTTCCATAGGTCTGCCATTTTCCTAAGAATGGTGTAGGCAAAGGGACAGATAGCACAAAAGTAGGCCTGATTCTCTAGTCTAAAGTCATTCCAACCTAACATAATTTCTCTACTGCTAGCTACCATGATTCAAATCTCTCAGATTCCAGATTCCAAGACAAAATTGACATTTGCCCTGTTATGACACAGGATTGACACGCAAGCAATACCTGCTAGGCGAAAGCTTGTCAGCCTTTATTCAACCACCATCCCCCAAAATTCCCACAATCCAGCAATTCCAAAGTCTCTGCCCATCGGGCACACCTACAGTACAAGAGTAAGGCTCGAACTCATGCGCCTGCACACGCCTCATGCAACTTCCCGGCAATGGAAGTCCACCGACGTCAAGGCAAAGGATCAAACCTCAGTCAACAACAGCAAGGATTGTGGAGCAAAGTTCTTCTAGGAGCCATGGAGAGTGTTGCTGTGAAATACAACACTTGTTCCTGACAAAAGCCATTTCCTATAGCATCTCCTTAAATGCTACTTTCCAGGTGATCCTCGTGAGGAGGGGTGGGGCGGCCTCCTCCCAAGTAGTCAGGTCACCCTGCGTTGACTCTGTCTCTTTTCCATTCTCCAAACTCAGGGATTAGACAGGGAAGTATTTGCTCATCTCCAGAGCTCCACCGCTCCTCTGCTCCGCTGCCTTCCCTTTCCATCTCTCTCTCCCCTTCCTCAGTCAGCCTGCACCCTCTCTCTCTCCCCTGCCTACTCTTCCAAGGCCTGAGGGGTGCGGGACTGCCTCGTCCTCATCTCCAAGTCGTTCTTCAAGGTCCATAGGGACTGTGCCCACCCCTTCTGTTGGTCCTGGCTCCATCTCCTCTTCCTCCTCAGCCCTTGGCTCCGACAGGGCCACGACATGCCCATAATCTTGGTGTCTTCCACCTAAAGTTCATTTAGCACCTTTTTTTTAATAGCAAAGATATAACAAATACTTAGGTTTGATTAACAATGAGAATTTCTTCTTCATATTTTACTCATATAAAACAAATAATGAATGAATTAAGGAATAAAGTAGAACACTCCAAAGCCTAACACTTCCTTTCCTGATTCCCAATCCGAAAAGGAAGAATTTTGCCATATTTTCTAATATTTGAAATCTGCTGCCAATCTAGAAAGCCAATTCATTTTAACTGCAATGTATGACTATTTAAATATTCAGCTTATTCCAAGGAATTTAGACATCTATTTTTAATATCGTTTCTGTAGCATGTTCAAGATCTGAATTTTCCAAATTAGGTGATAAAACAAGGAAAGGTAGAGTATTCTTTCTTTTACTTAACATTTATTAGTTTCTTTACAGTGGAAGAAAGCAAAAAACAAAAGGCATCTTTAATGTAACTTGAGATACTTAGGAAGCTGGAGCTAAATTAGGAAACAAGAAGGCACAAACTGCTTAGTCATTCAGTGTTTCTGGGTAGCAGCATTGCAAAATCTATCTATTTATAAGAGCATGCGTTTGTTTTAAAGGTAAAGGTAAAGCTTTCCCTTGTCCAGCTGCGGATGGTGCTCATCTCCATTTCCTACCCAAGGGAGCTAGAGTTGCCTGAAGACACTTCCGTGGTAATGTGACCAGCATAACTATATACTGAGGTGTACAGAATGCTTTCCACCAAAGGGGTACCTATTTATCTACTCACACTTGCATGCTTTCAAACTGCTAGGTAGGCAGGAGCAGGGGCAAGTAACAGGAGCTCACCCTATTGTGAGATGAGTCAGTCGATAACAAACACACACACACCCAAAAATAAGACCTGGTGCCTTTTTTGGTGGCAAAAAAATATAAGACAGGGTCTTATTTTTCAGGAAACACAGTATCTATATACACATATACTCATACAAGCATGTATATATGCACACACATGCATCTGTAATTCACAGGTCCCTATTTTATCAGTCAGACAAAATGCCTTTTCTATTTAAAACTGTACATCTCAAAGCTAACATGGCTAATGGCTAGAGATGCCATTGATTGTCCAACATATAGAGAAGCAAGCTAATTCAAGAAAAGTGCTCCACCCTGCTATATAATTTTTCCATAAGAACACCAACCCCACCCTTCACAAGTCAACAAAATATGATGGGAGTTGAAGTCCAAAACCATTACAGGTTGGGAACAATTGCTGTAGACAAATTGACCCAGTAACATGGGAAAGAAATTACTCACTTATATTTCCAGTTGATTAAGAAGGATGCTTCTTAAACAGTGACATAAGCTAACCTGAAAAAACATAACTAGTATTATGTGGGATGTAATAAACCCATACCCAAACTCCACTTACCACTAAAAATGTCACCCAAAAATGAGAACAGATTGTACAGAATCAAGAAACTGAAACACCAAAATTAGTTCAACGTATGTGTCCAGAGACCAAAGGAAATGCACCAAGAAAAACAGTAGAATTTAAACAATTTTAAATAAATAATTACAAGTAACAATCTTTAGAGCACCACAAAACTGTAATGAGTGAGTAAAACGTGTTTAGGAGTAAAGTGCTATGAAAAGCATTGGAATTCTACATACCAGTTGGTGACAGGACCTGGAACAAGGCAGTCAACAGTTGAAAAACAGATGGGAGGGGGGAAAAGCTGGACATGTACTGGTTTCCAATGGTCATATCTACATCTAGGAATGTTACAACCTTCTTAGATGTTTCCGTGTACTGACATTGCAGCAACTTATCTATAACTGCTAGGTGTAACTGGTGGGAGATTTGCTAATAGATCAGTAAGATGATATATGGTATGATATAAGGTGCAGTTAAACAAGATGTGTGCTATAGATCCAACTTTATTGCCTGCCTACACAAAGACAATCCTGGGACTTCCAGGCTGATGTCGTGGCGGGATCGACGCAGAGGAACGGGGCTCCGTATCCCCACGTCGACTCTTCTACGTCAGAGGGCCTCCCGAGGGGCTGAAGTCACCCTGTAGGGGTGACAGATAAGGAGGGGCACCCTGAAGGTTGCAGAGAGTGGTGGCTCTCCTGCTTGACCCAGGGTTCTTTCCCTCTTCACCGAAGACGAAGAAGAGGCGGCCAAAATGGCCACCGCAAAGCCGTGACAGCCAAAAGGAACCAAGATTGTGCTGGAGCGGTGAGAGTGGACAGTGATCAGAGCTGGGTGAGGTGATTCTTAATTGTGCTTAGGACTTGACCCTAAAAAAAAATTAATCCCCAAAAAAGGCTCTCTGGAATTTTTTGTAGCAGCGACTCAAGAGATTTAGAGCAAACTGACACCCAAACAGGAAGTAAATTAAAACTGTAAAATATCTAAAGATTTGAAAGTAAAGTCTATTGGCATGACTTTGAAAAGGCATTTTGAAATGCTGGATATGTGATTGTCTATGAAATACTATACTGGAGACTTTGTATCAACTAATCTGAAAATAATTACCGGCACAATAGCCTGAAAATGGATTTTTAATGTTGATTTTTGGTTGGAAGCGCCATCTGCTGGACGAATGGATATATAACATGTCATACTCCTAGAATAACAACCTTGAAAAACTTTGACAAGAGAAAATAGCACCTGGAGATCTGCTGTATTATCTACTGTCCTATACTTATCTATTTTATGATGTTTAGAGGACTAACCTTGAACACCTGAAAAATATCTAATGGAATGACTTTTAAAGACTGGAACTAACTAGAAATTTAAAGAGTGGATTTAAAAAGCAATTTTGGAAATCCCCTGACTGTATAAATGGAGTCTATTGATTAATTGTGGGATATAGAGAATACAACTACTGTATATTTTGATGAACAATACTAAGATTAAGTAATCTGTTGGCTTTGGGAAGTCAAAAAGAATAGACTCTGGAGCGGTGATAGATTATTGACAAAATAGTGAATAATATTTGGATTTTTTAAAACTAGGCAAGATGGCGCAGCAGGAAGATTCGGAAGCATTTTGTAAAGAAATCATTCCGCTACTCGAAGGACTTTATGATACGATAATGGGGGGGGTTTCCAGGAGATAAAGGACTTATTACACGTATAATTGGAAAGACTGAAAATGTGCAACAAGGAACAATGAATCAAGACAAAAAAATCCAGGAAACAAGGGAGACAACTGGAAGTTTAGAAGATGAGATAGAACAGATTACACAACAAATAGAAAAAGGAGGAAAAAAAGAGGAGATTATAAAGTTGGGTGAAACAAAGTTAGAAGAATACATAATAGGAGAAAGAAAAATAGAATTGAATAAATTGAAAGATACTTTTGGAAAAAAGATAGAAAATTTGGCAGACCCAGGGGGGAGTGGCAGCAGAAAATAGTGGAGATAGAAATAAGTGTTGGGTTAAAAATGAAAGATATAGATAAAAACCCAAGGGAGGAGTATGGAAGGCAAGTTAAAAAGAGAAGAAGGAAATTTCCAAGAGAGTGAGAGATGATGGATAGTAAAGATTTTTCTCTAAAAACAAGAGTGGCTGTACTAAAAATTACAATAGACTAAAAAATTAGAAATAGGGGGAATATTATTATACATATTTTATATAATACTATTAAAGTGAAGATTAGAGGTTAAGATCAGATTTTGAAAAAGGATATTATCAGGTATGCTCAAAAATAATGTTATTACTATTAGAATGATGTAAAAAATATTGATTAAATGAAAAAAATGGAGGATTAAGTGCTGATATAGATATGTATAATAACATTAGACCATGTAAGTTTGATTAATGTAGTAACTTCCATTTGTATTAATATTTTTTTTATATCAAAATGAAGGATACTCAGCCACCACACTGTCCATGCAATAATATTGATGTATTTAAAAATAAAAAAACCTTACACACACAAAAAAAATCAAAGGTGAGACTTGAAGAATATGGTAAATACAGGTGTTTAGGTGATTAAAAAGGAACCCACATGAGCCTGCGATATAATAGTGGAAATGTGTATTTTTTATCATTTTTGTATCAAGGTCCAAAACTATTTAAGTTCTGTTAAAACTTTTTCTGGACTCAGAGAACATAGGTAGGGGGATAGCCCATAATGAGCCAAATCTATTCGTTTTTTCAAAGATGAGTTGTAGTTTCCACAACTGTAAGGTAGGCCAAGGATCTACCCTAGAATGTTTGTTTGAGCCACAATAGTAAGATTGTAAAATGTCAAGACGGGCCTTAAGGAAGACACAGCCAAGTTGCAACAGAGAAAGTATAGTGCATTTGCAGTTGATTAAGGGTCATAGAAAATGGTCTTCAAAAAAAATTAGACTGAAAGGATAGAAGTGTTCTTCTACACAATGAGCTGAGCGTCGTATGACAGCAAATTTAATGCCTTTTGACACTGCAGGCCCATAATTATTTCTAGCTGATTTAATGATCTCATTGAAGCTTTTTGAGTACTTGAAAAAAAAGTTAATTTATTTGGAGATCCCAAGAAGCAGATGTTTGGAAGCAAATACCGTATTTAGATATTTTAAGTTTTAAGCTAAACTCTTTTATCGCTGATTTGCCAATTACAAGAAAGTTCAAAGGGCTTTTTGGTGAAAACTTGGAGTTTTATTTTAGCATAATTAATTACTAGGCTTTTTACAGCACAGAATGATGCTATTGCTATTAACAGCAAAATTGGGCAGGAAAAGCAATTAAGTAAAGGGCTGGATATTGAATATAGTGATATCCTTCAGACATTGAAGTTGAATAGATGTAAATCTGCAATGACCAAGCTCTACAGATTCTTTGCTCATAATTGTTGAATATCCAAAATTATAACTTCTCACACTAAGTCAGACCAAGCAGGAATTACTGTGCCAGTCACATGGTAGATTAATTTAACATGTCATAATTTAGTTTCCTGTAGATGAAAACAAAGATAGAAAAAAGCAAATGTGAAGAAATCTGAAGCTGAAAATTTAGTATCTAGCTGGGATGCAACAGGAAACCACCTTACATTTTTGTGGCAACTTGCTCATGTGTCCTTGAGCTTGCACTTTATAATATACAAGCTGAAACCACACAATCTCTGTTTGAACACATAACAGCTCTTTTTTGGACTGTATATTCAGCCGTAATTCTTTGGTTCAGTTAAGTAATGTTGGATTGCACATAATATAATAGAGTATTGTGTATAGTTCTGGTCACCACAATGTGAAAAAGGTGCAAAGAAGATCCTAGAAGGTGTGCAGAGAAGAGCAACCAAGACAATAAAGGGTCTGGAAGCTAAATCATATGATGAATGGTTGAGGGAGCTTAGTCAATCGAAAAGGAGGATTGGGGGGACTATCACAGAGAAGAGGGGATTGACTTATTCTCCAAAGCACCAGAGGGCAGGAAGAGAAGTAATGGGTACAAGCTTGTTAAAAAGAGATTCAACCTAGTTGTAAGGAGAAATTTTCTGACGGTGTGAACAATTAATCAATGGAATAGCTTGCCTCCCAGAGTCGTGGGTGCTCCATCATTGGAGGTTTTAAAAAATGAACTGGATGTGGTCTCTGGCCAAATGGGTTGGGCTGGAAGACCTCTGAGGTACCGTTCGGCCCTATAAGGGAGAAGGGGTTTTTTTTGATAGCCATACATATTATCAAAATTATTCCTTCCTTAGGGAGATTCAGTTCAAGACCATGCCCAATCATGGACGCTCTATAGGTGACTTTGGGCAAATCACTCTCTCAGTTCACCTCACCTCCTAAAGTTATTTGGGTAAGATAAAATGGAGGAGGGAGCATCTGTAAACTGCCTGGAGTTCCTGGAGGAAGAAAGGAATATACATCTCATGAATGTATAATAAGTAGATGAATAGTGTTCAGTTCAGTAAAAAGAACCTGGCCTCACTCTTCTGTCTTTCTTTCCTTTCCTATATCCATTGCAATTTGAAGTTAATTAATTTATACACTGACATGTCCCTTTGTATTTTCCGCCACGTCCTGAACTGAGACAAATGCTCTCAGAATGAAGCAGCGAAGGATGAGTCACAGCTGAGCTATTAGAGGAACAGCCTTTACCGGAAGATGGAATTAAAGAGAAAATACTGTAGCTTTTAGTTGAAGAGGGGGGTGGGTTGCTTTCATCAACATCCTGCGTTGCTGAATATGCTGCACAGAAGTAAACTGAAATCAACTAATAATATAAGACTCCTCCTCTACTCAGTCTAAGCTGCTCCTGAAATTGCCAAACGGTGCTGTACTGTATTGAGATGAGAAGTTGTACTTCTCATCTTACAATCGGCATGCCTGATGCGGTTCACACAAGTACTAATGTTTATCTGGTAAGGTCTTAATAAAACAAATCAATCATGATGCAAATGATCAGCAAATATAGCCTGAATCTATCCTGAATAAACTGATAGGCAACGTACACACTTCAACCCTCTGTGCAGAAAATATGCTTGTTAGCAGCAGGGGAAGGAAGTTAGGAAGGAAGGAGGGAGGGAGGGAAGGAGGGAGGAACGTCCACAAAACGCTGCATTTGTAAAGCAAGAGAAACCTGGCCTGCCAGAAGGAAAATGCTGTTGCCCAGAGCAACCAACTAGCCCCATATCCCTGTAACTCCTAAGCACCTAGAAAGGCGTTATCTTGTGTAGTTTGGGGGCCAGTTTTCATTTCTAATGTAACATTCTCAATATTCCTGTTAAAATTTGAGCTGAAAACATATGGGGGATTTTTAAAAATCAAAATGCTGTTCTGGATTACCCTTTTTGGTCATTGATCATTTTTTTATTTAAAAAAAAAAGTCTCCCTGAGTTGAGCCCAACTGCTTATAACTTTGTGGGGGAATCCATAGTCTTCTTTGGGCTTACAATATTGGTTATTGCCTTCCGCTGGGAAATTTTCAATTTCCCAGTCTAGTCTATAGCCCTTGGATTTGCTGGTTTATCCTACGGTCAAATGCAAACCAGGTTAGCTTTTTGCAATCAGCCTGGATCAGTTAGTTGCTGCCAACAGCCGTAACAAGTACTAAATTACTAACTGGATTATGCCCGCATAGTCAGTGGTAAAATCTAAAATTTTCCACTACCGGTTCTGTGGGCGTGGCTTGGTGGGCGTGGCTTGTCATGTGACTGGGTGGAAATTGTGTTTATACAACAGTGGAAAAACAAAGAGATCCCTACAGATGAGAATGTAATTA
>JANHFL010002332.1:0-10836 GCA_032468155.1 Oxyrhabdium leporinum
CCCCCTTCGACTCTCCTCCAATGCCAGCCGGTTTCACGCCGTTCGTGACTTCTGCGCTCCCCGTCTATTCTTCTGCCTCCCCACCAGCACCACCACACACGCGCGCGCGCGCGCGCGCGCCGCCCTGCCAGCGCCGATCGCGCTAGACCTACCTTTTTTCAGCCAGCCGGCTTACGTGGTGGGCAAGCGCGGCGGCAGCCCGCGAGGCGGGGCGAGGCGAGGCGAGGCGAGAGGCGCTCCTTCCTTCCTTCCTTCCTCAGCCTCTCCTGCGCTCCTTCGTTGCGCGCGCGCTGGCGACACCCTCGGATGCACGAGGCGTCGCGTGCACGGACGTGTGTGTGTGTGTGTGTGTGTCCGGGGGGCTTTTCCACCTGCGCTCCTCTCGCGCCAGCCTGGAGCTGGCACCGCGACGGCTGCCCTGGTCCAGTGCTTGCGCTGGGCGAACAATGGGCTTGCGATAGGCGACAGCCGCCGCAGCTACAGCAGCCAAGCTTGCTGCATAAAAAAGAAGCGGGGACTCCTCCTCCTCCTCCTCTTCTAGAGGAGAAGCCAAGGTGACCAACGTTCCGGGGGCTCGTCCCGTTGTGCTAGCTGTTGTGGTCGTTATCTCTGTGTCTGTCCATCCATTTCCTCATGTTCTGGACGGGGTTGGGGGGGAGGTTATGCAGATAACCGCCCCCACCCCTCACCACCCTGCATGACATTTCCCTGGTTAACTTCCCCGCCGTCCATACCGACGTTACAGGAGTTGCGCGGAGGGTTTTCTGCACCCCCCCTTCCGTCCTTAAGAAAGGGCTCGGACGGAGTTGTGGGTGCAGAGGAGCTGCTGCCACAATATTGGGAGAGCCTCGGTATTTATTTTTGTTTTCCTCGGTTAATAGAAGGGAAAAGAAAACGTTCCCAAGCCTTTATTGCCTGTGTGGTTTGTCATTTCATTCATCCTCTTGGCTCAGAAATGGTGGCTGAGGAGGCTTTAATTTTGGGTGCTTCTATGCCTAAGGTTGTTCTTTTAGGATCTTCTCTCCATCAGTTCCAGCTGATTTATGGCATTTTATTCTTGAGGAAAGGAAAGGTATATTCTGTCTCTGCATTTCCCTTCATGGTTCATATGAAGGTATAAAGTGTTGCTTCTTTCCTTTGTTTTTTTCCCCCAACACCCCCCCCCCGCCGCCCATGGGCAGCTTGAAACCTGCTGTCTGTTCTCATCCTCCTTTTTTGCAGTCATATTGATGGAAGAAGCATCTGCTGGTTTATTTAGAATCTAAAGTCTATTGCATGCTCCCTAATATTGCTGCTAATGAGGCGCTAAATTTGTCTCTGTTTTTTTTTTTTAAATGTATTTTCATTGAAGAGGACGGGTTTAAATATGAACGAAGACCCGACGGTTAATTTGTCGTGGCTGCCTCAGGATCCCTTAGAAACCAGCCCACCACCAGAGAACATCTCAGCTGCAGTCACCTCTCTCATTCCTTCCAGTGACCCCGAACCGGGATTTATAGTCAACCCTTGGGATATTGTCTTATGTACTTCAGGAACACTGATCTCCTGTGAAAATGCGGTTGTGGTCCTTATCATCTTCCATAATCCCAGTCTTCGTGCCCCAATGTTCCTCCTGATAGGCAGCTTGGCCTTGGCAGATCTTTTAGCGGGAATTGGATTGATCGTCAATTTTCTTTTTGCTTATCTTCTCCAGTCGGACTCTACCAAGCTGGTCACAGTGGGTTTGATCGTCGCCTCTTTTTCTGCTTCTATCTGCAGTCTGCTGGCCATCACTGTGGACCGCTACCTCTCCCTTTATTATGCTTTGACTTACAATTCTGAGAGGACGGTGACTTTTACCTACATTATGCTTATTCTGCTCTGGGGTGCTTCAATCTGTGTGGGAGTGCTACCAGTCATGGGATGGAACTGCCTCAAAGATGAGTCCACCTGCAGCGTTATCAGGCCCCTCACTAAAAATAATGCGGCCATCCTCTCGGTCTCATTCTTGCTTATGTTCGCTCTCATGTTACAGCTGTACATTCAGATCTGCAAAATAGTGATGCGCCATGCTCACCAGATTGCCTTGCAGCATCACTTCCTGGCAACTTCCCACTATGTGACCACCCGAAAAGGAGTATCGACTTTAGCCATTATCCTGGGAACCTTTGCTGCTTGCTGGATGCCTTTCACACTCTATTCCTTAATAGCTGACTACACATACCCCTCTATCTATACCTACGCCACCTTGCTTCCAGCCACATACAATTCCATCATCAACCCTGTTATATATGCTTTCCGAAATCAAGAAATACAAAAGGCACTTTGGCTCATCTGCTGCGGCTGCATACCTTCAAACATTTCTGCAAGGGCAAGATCACCCAGTGATGTTTGATTAACAGAGCAGAGGACCATTGTCTGTTTAGCATTGTAATGTGTGAGCTCTTCTGCTCTCAGTACATTGTACATAATAGATTCACAGTCAGTCTGTGGGGAGTATTTACATTTTCTTAAAAAAAAATAAGCCTGTTGACCAAAATAAACCATGTTGTGTAAGTCCAGGAACAATCCTGGAAGTTGCAATTTATTTATTTTTTTCTGGCAAAGCTTAAGTCTTGCTTAGATTCTGTCTTTTAGTTTCTTCCAGGATCCAAAGAGGAGTGAGCTCTGTGGATCATAAGAAATGGATTGGTAGATTTGCTTTTCTATGTTTGAATGAATGGAAGCCCACTTGCAAAAGAGCTATGTGTATCAGATGAAGGGTAACGGAGGCAGAAGGCCTATTAGATTCTATGGAACACAAATAAGCGATGGCAAGAGACTTTGTCCTACTCATGGATTTTCAGGTGGCATCTGGGTGACCACTATAAGAGGCGTGTTCTGAGCTAGGTGAACAGTGGTGAGATCCAGCAGCATGCATGAGCGCGCGCACACTCCAGATTAAGTATCTTGCTTAAAAGACTTCTATGGATTTCAAGGGTGCAGTCGTTACATTGAGTAAATGTGTGTCTGATACATTGTAGAGACATGTTAAGATCCATATTATAGCACACAAGTTGATGTTTCAATCTGCAGTGCTGTAGTTCCTAAAGCACCACTATTGATTGGGTTAGTTTCCTCTCCAACGAATGCAGTCCCGAAATATATGTAGTCTTTCCCTTTTTAACATCATAACTTCAAAATTAAGAAGCAAGGCAAAAGCAGAGGTGAAACAAGGCAGGTTTGGGATCTGTAACTTCCGAAATCTTTTTTCGGCCCTCCATTGTATTGCAACCTGGGAGGAATAATTAGACCAGCTAGCCTAAATAATTTTCATCCCAAATACCTGCAGAGGAGACAAAAAATGTTGAGAAAAGAACAACATCCTTCTTGACATTCATCCTGTTATAAGTTTGGTTGGAAACTGGGTTTCTTTGAAGTTCTGACTTTTAGTATGGCTTTATTAGAAGAGCAGACAAAATCTGTAATTTTGAACAAGAGACAGCTACTGAATATTTCACTAATAAGCCAAGACTTCATCCTGGGATCTATGTTCCCATCTGAATTGTAGGATGAATGGAAACAGATAGCCTCATCTGTATAGTTTATCGCAGACGGGCCTATATGGAATGATATATTTTCAGTGCAAGCTTCTGGCTTGGGATGGCTATAGGGGTGAACCTGTATTTGATTTCTATCCTGCCACTCAAAGGAGCTTACTTTAAAAAAACAAACAAACAGTAGTCCCTTTATATCTACAATAGGGAAATTGGTCCTTCAGATAGTTCTGGGTAACGTTTTCCATCATCCCCATCAGGATGATTATATTGCCTGGGGTTTATGGAAATAAAGTCCAACAACAATAACATACATTATTCCCATAATTTTATCTAACAAACAAAAAATAAAAGAATAGCCTCTTTCCAAATTGTTTACACAATTATGAATAATTATGCTGTCTCATTTTTTTTTGTTTGCTTAAAGAAACATTCTTTTTCCTCTTTTTTTTAAAATGCAAAAATCATAACTTTATTAATATAAAACTAGGCTGTAAATTCAGTGAAAATCTAATAACCCGGGAATATGTTGATTCTTATGATTATAAATCCTGAATAACTCATTTTGCAATAAATATGACTGTTATGCAGTGCTTGAGGTCCAAATATTCAGAATTCCAGACAGATTCAATTTTTCAGATGGTGTTGCCCACATATATGATGACAAACCATTACTTCTGAATGTTTAACTTGACAAACCTACTATTTAAACTATCTTATTCACTGTCAAATAAACAAGGGCATGCAAACAGATTGTTGAACATTTTTTATATAGGGGCAGCTGGTTATTTTTCTAAACATTCATTTTTAAGGCTCCAGGAACAATTTAATAACATAAGATACTTAATTTCAGCATTTTATCTCCATCATCAATATGTAATTGCTCTGTAAAATATGCGCTGAATTGTGTGTGTGTTTGATGACATTTTCTTTGTTCTGGCTCCAACCTCAAAGCTTGACATTTTCAAGTGGGAGCATATGTGACCACCAACCCCCCCATCCCACATAATGAAATGTGCATAAAACATGTTGTCTAGTTTAATAGCTACATATCCTTCATATCAAAGCACAATACTGAATGCATATTATTCCATTTCCTTCCAGGATATTAGCTTTTTTGTGATGGAGGGAGCGTATTGTCATGACAGAGGGTTCAGTGATGCAAGGCAACATGGTTGATTTCTGTAGATGAGAACCTTTTGGGGCACAGAGCAGAAAAAAAAATGATTTAAAATTGTATTCTATAAAATACAGCATTTCAAAGCCATTGTCATGCACACTCACTAAAGTAAATGTGACTTATTTTGATGGAAGATAAACACATGTACTTGCCGTCTGAGCCAGGGGTGGCCAATTTCTGATGTCTGTATCGGGGCGATTTCCCAGCTATAGGCTCTTTGCTTATATATTTCACTAAGCAGAACAGAGAAACCAATCTGGAACTGTGTGAAAAAGATCTCAGCATCTTTCCAGTTGAATTAATTGGCTTTCTTTTTCCTAATTGAGATTCTCCATGGACCAAATCCAACAGTATTTCTACTACTGTAGCCTTTTGCACATATCCCAAGTTTGCCACAAATTTTGGGGAACAGGGAGGAGAAGGAGGAGTATGATCCACCAGTAATGCCTGCTGTGTTACTGGAAGGATTATGCCTTTGAACTCAGTCTTTGCTTCCTGCACATCAGCAAGGGGCAGCTTCCTACATCTCTATGTCTCCATGCTATACAAAGCACCATCTGTTGAATTTTGGCCTGTGGGGAAGCTGGTCAAAACATAGAAACTCTGTCAGGGGAAAGGTGGCACTCCTTTCATGCAGCAAAAGAAAAGGGCTGACTTAAGATTCAGGAATTAATTGGAGCAAAAGTCTGTGAAGTGAGGGAGGGCAGGAGAAATGTCCATAGACCCCCAAATGTCAATCCAAGAATATGATGTCTGTCCAAGAATATGATTGCTATGCATTTATATGAGTTTACACATCTTCTGAATGTTAAAGATATGCTATATTGTTGCAGTGGTATCTTTCTGTATAAATTGTTTAAATTTTAATTGTAATAGAAGAAATATTGAAAGTTATATTTAAAAAAATACTGGTATAATATTATAGATGGAAGAAGATGCTATATTGCTGACACTGAATTTTATTAACTCAAGGGCTGATTCAGTTGAGTGAAATTGTGATAAGACATTCTTCTAGTGCAGCAGGAACTATTTTTTCATTTTTTAGGTGAAAAGCCTTGTACCTAATTTGTGTCCTGCCCGGAGCGCACTCTCTTGTGTATAGCGCTGCTTTTCACAGGGCAAATTCTCTCCTACCTTTAACTAAAGGTTGAGGCGGTCCAGGAATGCACCTTCTCAATGAAACATGTTGGAATTGGTTCTTGATCTTTGTCTTTTGATGTGGTTATGCTGATGAACATGTCTTTTGTGGCAAGTTTCTATGGTGTTAACAGTTTACAAGGTCTACACCGAACTAATTCTCATAAGTGTGAAAAGGCCTCATTTTGAGACCATAGAGCAATTTTTTCCCACATGGTGCCCACTAGATATGTTGGGATTTCCATTTTCATAAAGCCCAAGCAGTATGGCCAGTAACATACCTGGAGGGCAACAGGCTGGGTAAGCATCCATAATGTTTTGTACTGCAATAACCTAGGTTTTATGCCAAATTAAATTCTAGTTTGTTTGCTTTTTTCATCTTGAACATTGTAAGGACTTATCCAAGTGAATGCACTGACCTTGTCATTTACTCCAGACTCACAGATGATTAGACCAAGAATCCGCATCTCAAAATTATAATGTGTCTCTGGGTGTACATTTGTACTAAATGGAAGTTCTGATCGTTTCTGGTTTTACTCTAGGAACAAAGACATTTGGCATAATGCAATCTAGAAGGAATGCTCTTGATTTTTATACAAAGTGTACCAAATTTATGATGTATGACAACTATATGTTAGCTTGTTTACTAAATTAAAAAGTCAATTGATTTGAGTTTGTATTACCCTGGTAAGAGAAGGAAACACTCTGTTAAAATGTTGTAAAAAAAACCCTTTGTCTCTCTCTTCCTTATGTGTCCAAGAATTGGATGTACTATATTATCTATGCCTTGCCAAGGAAATAAATAGCAAAAATTATTAGACATGAATAACTACCACATAATGCTAAATCCAGACAAAAAGCTATAGTAAATGAGGAAATATATTACTCTTTTCCACATTCCTTTTCTTCAAACTGTAGTTTGTTCCAGATAAAGTAGTAATCAAGGACAGATGAGGGACCTATAGCCATATAGGTATTAGCCTTATTTTGTACTGTACAACCCATAAATAGTACAGTACAGAATATTTAGTTCCCTGCAGCTCTAGGACCAAACATGAAGAGTTGTAGTGTTGCAAAACCTGAAAGTGTTGTAGTTTCCTACTTATGGAGTAAAGTCTATTGGTTACCAAATGAATGAGCCTGATTTACACACTTCACCATAATCACAGTTTCATTCTGTAATGGCAAAAATTCAGTAGAAGCTAGGGAGAAAAATAAAGTATGCAAACTTGACACTGATTCATATACCATCCTCATGATTCTCTCTCTCTCTCTCTCTCCCTCTCTCTCTCTCTCTCTCTCTCTCTCTCTCTCTCTCTCTCTCTCTCTCTCTCTCTCTCTCTCTGTGACAGATATCAATATTTTTTTTCTGGGTATTTATTATTGGTAATGGTTTCTTGCAATTGAATTGCAAGACTGACTCAATTAACTGTAAATTCTAATATGGATGAGCGCTCATTAAAAGAAAACTCAGTTTCGCAAGAACTCTTTGGCTAAGTTCGTATATCAGTCAGTTCATACTTCTCAGCAGCTCAAGATTAACTCAGCCTTCCATCCGTCCGAGGTCAATAAAATGAGGACCCAGATTGTTGGGGGCAATATGCTGATTCTGCAAACCACTTAGAGAGGGCTGTAAAGCACTGTGAAACAGTATGTAAGTGTAAGTGCTATTGCTATTATATCAGACTGAAACATGGTTTCTTTAGCCCTGGTTTATTAAATAAACCATAATTGTCTGTGTTCATTCAATTTATTAAGCCAAAACCAAAACAACACATTATGATTTACTACAAACCTAATGACTGGGTTGAGTGGATTTCAAATTGCAGGAAATAAATACTTGTCAACAAGAAGTACATAGCTAGATTTCAAATGGGGAGAACTTGATTTCAGTTTCTATAATATGTATAAGTAGGGAATGTATCATTTCCTTAACTTCCCAAACTGTTGGATTGGAGTGACGCACTTCATTTTTAACTTAACTTAAACCACTCAAGTGGAAAAGGTTGATCCACATTGGAAAGGTACTCCGTTTGCCAATGGAGCTTTGGTACTCCAAATTTAGAGTTGCAAACCAGAAGAGGGGAAATTAACTGCTTGCCTGTGCTTTCATCCCTTCTAATAATCCACTTCTGCACATGATTTGAAAGGGAACCTGTTCAGGCACTGCAGTAGCAATTTTTGACAGGGCTTGAGTAGTATATTTACCAGTCATCAGCTATCATGACCTGTATTTCATGGTCATGTATACAATCCTTCTGCCTCTCCTGCTAATGTAATTGCACAGCAATAACATGGCTAGGCCATTCCTCATATGGGGGCAAAACTGGAAGTGCCTAAGTTTTATATAGAGAGAGAACAGTGATTATTTACTGATGAAAATGCTGCCATATGCCATATTCTGAATGTTTACGGAATACCTGCACAAATTGGTCCAAGTTATTGAATAAGCTAAAATATAATTACCATCATTGCACAATAGATTTTGAATGTCTTTATTCTTATCTGTTATGTGTGGACCAGTTTGAATGGGTACATATGTCTTTTCAGAACGTCAGTTTTACACCTAAGCAAGACAACGGAATTTTAATGGAGAATATGTGTATTCTCCCCAGTCACCCCAAATGGAAGTCAAAATGGAAACCGGCAAAAAGAATAGTTGTATTTTCACTTTTCATTAAATTGCATTAAATATGCTACATAGGAATATTTCACATATGCCATCACATATGTACTCTTGCCCAGCTGTGTGAACTGGTTCCAAATGCATTTTTTATGTTTTATATATACTCATTTCTAAGACAAAGCCCTTGCATGCTTGGCATTGGCAACTCCCCTTTCTTACCAATTGAGCCTTTCAGCCTGCTGTGAGTGACTAAGCTTTTGAGCACTATGTATTCCCAGATGTTCAAAGCCATGACTCATATCTTAATTTTAAAGTTTCAAGATATCTCTCTACCTCTCTCTCCCCTCTCCCTCCCTTCTCTCTCCCTCCCTTTCTTACACACACACACACCACTGTTTGGAATATGGAAGGAATATGGCAAGCCTAAAATGGATTGATTTAATAGGTTGTCTGCCTTTAAAAATGTGATAAGCAAACTAGCTGAACAAACACAATCCTTTGACATACCAATTTAATTCTTGAAATATGTATCATATAGCCAACTTCTCATTGGTTTCCAAGTGAAATAGCAAGATGCCAAAATCATAACTTTAAAAAATGGAATATTTTTTTAACCATCAAAAGAGTCTCCATTTATGGAAACTTTCTGATGTGGCTGGGGAGTTTTTTTGTTTTGCGAAATGTCTTAATTTCATTTCTTTCCAAAAGGTTCTGTGGAATCCTCTGAAACAAGGGATAAAAAATGGGTCTGAATTCTGAAAGACAAGGAGGAATCAGTTGACAAAGTTGCCAGATGGAGTATTCCATATGGAAGGGGGTTCAGTGGGTCACTCCCTCCCCCTGGACAAGCAGAGAGGGGAGCTGCAATCAGATCAATATTGCATCATAAAATATAAGAACATCCAAGCTACTCTAAGCAGTAGAGCCACCTTGGAGTGAGTGGGACCTAACTAGGGTAATCCAAAGGATTCTGAAAAAAGATGCTTTGACTGGCATCCAAAACTCAGTAGTAAGAAGCTAGGCATTGTAAACAGAGAACATCTTGCACCATTATCTTCCAGAATTCAGGTGAAATTGTTTGAAGAAGGATGTACCAGGTAAGAATCTGCAGAGAAGCACATTGCAAATACTTGTTGAATCAGACATATGTATTTATCATAGGTTCTCACGGTGTATTATATCATGAAATAAATGGGCTGTAACTTTTTATCTTTACTTATCCTATAAAACATTGTATTTTCTGGTTAGAGCTGCTGACGCGATCTTCAATCGGTTGTCACATGGATGATGGAACACATTTAAGTTCTGCTGCTTTCAGGCATAGGATTCTAAGTAACACGAGGGATTAAAATGGGATTAAAATGGTGAGAAAAATACATTTAAGTCAAATGTTAAGGAAGATTACCAAATGGACCATGCACACTGGAGGAAATAGAAAATCTTGGAAGTTGGACGCCTATTTTACAGGAGGTTTTTAATCACGTTTGGGTGCAGGTATGTTACAATCACTTATTTTGTGACTGTTCAAAGTTACAATGCTATTGAAAAAAGGGACTTGTGATGGGTTCTTGCCCTTACAAATGTAACATCTCCGGGGTCATGTGATCAAAATTTGGGCACTTGGCAACCGGCATATTGTTGAAGCATCCTATGGTCATGCAATTGCCCTGGCTTCCAACAAGCAAAGTGATTTTGCGGTAAACTGGATTTGCTTAATAATCACATGATTCATTTAACAACTGAAGTGATTCGCTTAGCAATTGTGGCAAAAAAAAGTAATAAGGTTGGGATGGACTCACTTAACAGCTGCCTTGCTTAGCAACAGAAATTCTTGTTCCAATTGTAAGTCTCTCAGAGTCACCCTGAACCCCCATGTATGACCTATAAATGTAATAAAATATGCAGAGAACTGTCCTTAAGCCCTACTTTTCTGCTGTGTAAAATAATTGCGCCCAGAAGTTTCAGTTACGTAAAATCATAACCAATTCCAATAGAATAGAATATATGAAGCTTAGTTTTTCATCTGTGGAATCCTTGGTGCTCTGTAAATTTGGTTGTTTGCTTGTAGATGTTTCATTATCCAACTAGGTGACATTATCAGTGCCTGCTGACATCAGCTAACATTGATGATGTTACCTACTTTGCTAATGAAATAACAGAATAACCAAGTTGGAAGGGACCTTGGAGGTCTTCTAATCCAACCCCCTGCTGAAGCAGAAGATCCTTTCAGACAAATGGCTGTCCATCTCTTACAAGCAAATAGCTAAGCTCAGAAATCTCCAAGGGCTCCATTGTAACCAGTGTCAGAGCCAAAGTAAACCTTTGTGCAAGGTTAGAGATAAGGCAAGGGATAGCACTAAGACCGGGGGGGGGGGGGG
>JANHFL010002332.1:11352-21409 GCA_032468155.1 Oxyrhabdium leporinum
GCTGCTGGGGGTTCGCAGAGGTTCGGGCAGATCCTTAACGAAGATTCTGCAGGGTTCTCTGAACCCTTCCAAATTCCATTCCTGGCTGGCTCTGCCCACCCAACCCCACCCCTCCCTGCCCAGGACTTTCCAAGCAGCCTGTTGTGGATGCAGGTAAGTGCAGGGTGTGCGCAGAGGCTCAGGGAGGGTGAAAAAAGGGCCTCCCAGAAGTTCGGGAAGGCTGGAAATGGGCCTGTTTCCAGCCTCCAGAGAACCTCCGAAGTCCATAGAGGCTGTTTTCGCCCTCTCAGAGGCTCGAGGAAAGTCTCCAGACCACGGGGAAGGTGAAAATGTGCCCCTCCCTCCACCATGGTGCAGGAGGCAAACTAGTCCATGGCCATGCCCACCCAGCAACTGGGCGCCAAACCTGTTGCTGAAGTTTTTGAATCCCACCACAAAGACATCCTTGAACATATAATGCCTCATTTTCCATTAAAACAAGGAGACTAGCTGATTTCTATTGCTTCCCAATTACAGGTAGTCCTTGAGTTACAACAGTTCATTTGGTGACAGTTTGAAGTTAAAACGGCACTGGAAAAGTGACTTATGACCATTTTTCACACTAAAGACTGTTGCAGCATCCTCCTGGTCATGTGATCCAAATTCAAACTATTGGCAATTGACTCATATTTATGACGGTTGCCATGTTCCGGGGTCATGTGATCCCCTTTTGTGACTTTCTGACAAGCAAAGTCAATGGGGAAGCTGGATTCACTTTACAACTGTTACTCACTTAACAACCACAGTGATTCACTTAACATCTGTGGCGAGAAAGGTTGTAAAACAGGGGAAAAGCCACTTAACTGTCTTTCTTAGCGACAGAAATTTTGGGCTTAGTAGTGATCGTAAATCAAGGACTACCTGTAATGATGTCATAATCAAATTACATACTTACATTGCATCCTACAGGGCCTACTCCAGTTATGGTGTCGGACTTAGCATTCATGTCCTTGAAAGCAATATAAGTTTTGCCTTCCCTCGCAGAGCTGTGGCTTGAGTCTCCACTGACTTTTTTTGGTAGTGCAGTTATGTATTAAAAGCTGTGTTCATTCCTTTAACATGAATTCTTCAATACTACTTCAGATGAACTTTTAAACTAAGCGCCAAACCTGTTCCAGTATCATGCCCTTTAACTGCTTATGCATAAACTCTTTTACTTAATAAATGAGTCAATTTCATTTTCCCCCAATCGATTTCAGAATCAGCCTCATGGCAAACTGATCTTTATCATTAAAAAGAAACAGATGACCATGTTTGATATCAAATATATAATTTTAAAAATTCCCCAGTGATATTCTTGTGTCTCTTCCTGCTTTGAACATTGAAAATCCAAAACCAATTCCAGTCAATGTCATTCCCTTTGAGGAGGATCTGGGTTGCTGTTAAGACTGAGAATAACTGCTATTAGGAACTACACCTAGATGAATGTTACAAACGCAAATCTAGTGGTTCCCATGCACAAACTCTGCTTTCTTTACTTTGTTTTCTGCAACTGCATTGATGTATAATAGAGGGTACCACCTGGAAATACCAATTAGTGATAAGGTGATAATGCAAGACATCTGGAAACATCAGGCTAGAAAAGACTTAGATAAGATCAGAACAGCTTTTGGTATAAGGACAACATACTAAGAATGACAGTAACTTCACCTGGCAGTCCGAACTAAACAGTGAAGATACTACTTCCTTGATATGTAAAATACTGATTGTGATGTTCTGCTGAATCCCACTTTTTGTGAGTCACACTAGTTGACATCCATAAGAGCTGGATTTCGAGGGATGTGTCCGCAGTAGCCTCTGACTGCAAAACAGGGCATTATGTGCAATGCTGAGATTCTTCAAATATCAACATGGTTTTACATAAAATATTTATTTTTGCCACAAAGAGAATCCTTTAAAAAAAGAAAGAACATCGTTGACCCACATATGCCATATCCAGTTGAAAGACTTCTGTAATGATTTCACTTGGTAAAGCAGGGGTAAGCTAACAGGATTTGGCTATGCTTTTCTGTAATGCATGGATAGGAAGCAGATCAAAATAAAAATATCTGTGTTCTGTTCTCCTAGCTCGGTACTCTTGAAACTGGTTTAACTTGGGAATATTAGTGTCCAAGAACTGCTCCAAGACTGAGCAAACAGCAGATCAGGTTTATTAGATAATTAGATGATCAGCAACACACTAATAAAGAATGCAGAAGCTGGAAACATTTCAGAACATCAAGCAATTTAGAAATCTACTTGTCCATACAATTTTACTAGAAGTCATAAAGGCCCTTTGCTTATTTCTACAATCTTCATGTTTTGCTGCCAGATCACTCTCCTGTGAGCTGTGCTGGAGATATAAACATAATCTACCAAAGCTCAGTTTGCTAAGCCTTTGTGTGTAATTGCCACTGCTGTTTTTGTCACACACATTACTGTAAATGCTTCATTGCTTCCCACTCAAGTTAAATGATCGTGATGTTGTATAGTTTCTTTCCTGTCAAGAAAACCATTAGTTTTAGTTGTCTTATCCATTAAAAATGCATAGAGCAAACATTTGGAACATACAGAAACTCACACTATTATAATAAAATAGATTGGGGAGGGGATTACTTTTGGTGGCTGATGTGGGGGGGGGACGGAAACGACATAACAAATTATGGAGGCTCCAGTAAACAGCAGCATTGCAGAATGGGAGGAGCTTGTCACAGAAATAGCCAAAGTTGCAAAGTCCTTTTTTTGTGAAAGGAGAAAAAAATTGGGGAGTTTTCTTTATTTTTAAAACATGTTCACGTTTCCTGCTTCAACATGATGTAAAACTACAGTGTCAATATTCAATAATTGGTAGTAAGCTGGAGGAGGCTATCACGGCAGTTCAAAAAGGATGCGGGCTCAGTAACTGTACGGACCTCAGCATGGAGTCCCATCAACCGTATAATTTGTCACCCCCCACCCTCAGCCTGGGAACACTCTTACAGAGGACAATCCAACTCAGATAGTCCACCCACATCATGAAAATATTCAAAACTCTTCCTAGGCTAGTTTCCAAATTGAGAGAAAAAATAGTTGTCCTCTTCTACAACAGTCAGACCACAGCGTGAATTATTTGTCCAGGTTTTGGTGACACCCTTAAAAGTAGGGTTTAAATCAAGTGGAACAGCTGCAAAGAAAGGTAACATAAACAGTTAAGTACAGGTATTCCTCAACTTACAACCCTTCATTTATCAAAAGTTACATCATTGAAAAAACTGAGTTACAATTGGTCCTCGCACTTATAACCATTGCAGCATCCCCATGGTCACATGAGCAAAATTTGGGCACTTGGCAACCCGCATGTATTTATGACCATTGCAGCACCCCGGGGAACTGTAATCACAATTTTTGAATCAGCGGGGGAAGCAAGATTCGCTTAACAAACACAAAAATAATTTAAAAACTCCAGAGATTCACTTAACAATCGTGGCAAAACAGGTTGTAAAATCGGGCATGACTCACTTAATACCTGCCTTGCTTAGCAATGAAAAATTCTGGTCCCAACTGTGGCTATTGAATCAAGGACTACCTGGACAAAAAGAAGGGGCAAAGGAGAAGTGGAAAGAATTGGGTCTTACAGAAAAAAATGACTGAGGAAGAAATATGAAAAGAAAGGCATGACTCTATCACCCTGGAGTGAGTAATAGTCATAAGTTAAAGGAGGTCAGATTCCAACTGAATTTGAGGAAAAGTGTCCTAATGGCAGGAACAGTTCTAAACAAGGTATAATTACTGGATTCCTTTATAGTCAAGAAAAGACTTGGTAACTACTATGTGCTTCAAGTTAAATTCCTGCACTAAACAGAGGACTGTTTACCATGGCCTAATTCTTAACTTTTCCAGTTCTGCTTTGTGCAGAGGACCAAAAAAGGAAGGATCCCATCCAAGAGTGTCCTCAGTGTTAAAAAAAATCATAATGGCAATCACAGTGATGCAATAGATGTACATAAAAAAATAGGTGGAACTTCATTCGCACCACCATGGGCCCTGTCTTGACTTCTTTGACCAGACTCTATGGATACCTCTGAGGTCACCTTATAATCTCTAAATATAAATAATGCTTTTACTGATTTTTGCTATTTGAAAGATGCAATTAATTATTTTTAAAAATCTGTACAAAGGCCATGCATGAGATAATAAAGGTTTCCTAAGTTTAGTCTTGATAGGATTCCAGTATGAATTTGTTCAAGCCACTTTTCTCTCAACTCCAGTAAGATCACTCTCAAGAAACAATATGTTAGAAGAACTTGCTGAATAAATATGTTGTTTTCTATTTTCATCATGGCAAAATACCCAAATATAATAACATCAGAGCATTAGGTTGAATGAGCAGACATCTTCTAAATCAACAGACAAAGGAAAGACCTATGTAATTTTATTTGCATAGTAATTGATAAAACATATACCTGGTTATAGCATGAAAAATAATGATGTTCATTTAAAGTAGCACTTGGGGAGGAAAATCCTTTCCTTGATATAGCAAATATTGGGGGAGGGGGAATTATGGATTCAAATCTAACTATGTTGTTTCTTGAGAAATTACAATCTGTCTCCTCATCTTCACCACCCCCAAAGAAACCACCCCATGCTTGGCTAAACACATTAGTGCTTAACAAGTGGAACAGAGCAGGTTTAACAGCATTACATGGTGGTCATGACATCAACAGGAATACAAAGAATGGCCTTCCCACATCTATTTGCACTGGAGAGTGGACAGAGGGTTATTTTTTAAAAAGTTAAAGAGGTGTAAACAGTAGTTTCCTCCCATAGTTTCAGTACTGCTACCCACACCTATTTTTTTAAATTTCCTTATAGTCTTAACAATTCTTTCATAACTATCTTCTTCCACTATGGCCCTTCATCTTTAATATTAGCAAATACAACTGTGTTCAAAAATCAAATGCAGCCTCCTAAAAGAATAATATCTATTCTTTAATCATGAATCATTGTGAAGTTCAAATGAATTATGTGGGTGGATGTTCAGTTTTAACTGTGCTTTGTGTTGTAACAGCTTCTTGGAAGGCTGTGCTTACATGATGGAAGTGTTTTATTTCAGCAAGAACCATCTCTATACCTCCACTCCTGTATCAAAGCAAAGTGCTATAAAAAGACAGCTGGAAAAGAAAGTAGAGAGTTCATACTGAAATTTCCAGCAAGAATAGATGCAATGAATCCCATTGATGGCATATAAGCCTTCAGTTGCACACTTATTAATGAAACAGAAAAAATCCCACACACAACTTTGACTGTAAATGGGGGCACTCCAGCAGTGAATGAGAATCTATCCACATGCAAAACTGCTACTGTGTATTGAACATAATGCTACTATAGTTTAGCAAATGTATTCACGGTTGCATGTCACCTATTTTCTTGTCTTCTGGGAATAAAGCTGTTGTGTTGAAGTATCAAAGAAATTCTTTTTTTCTCCAAAGAACTGTCACATATACCTTTGCATTTCCCTCCTGAAATAAACACCATTATTATTATATAGACAAAAATGTAAAATCACAGCTGCCAGTTCTGAAGCTGCTGTTGGCCTAAATACCTATCAGGTTTTTGTGGTAATGTATCTGGATAATATATGAGTGAGCGAAGCAATGTGGCCTAATAGCAATAACAGATGGATTTTTTGTCAAGTAACTACTGTTATTAATTTATTAGCTGCCCACTCCAATGGACCATGTTATAGGGATTATGGTGCCTAGAACAATTTAAATATTGAAGCTCCAATTTAATTCACATTTTAACATGTTCACTCTTCAAAGACTTCCATAAACAATTATGCATCTAATATATAATCTACACCTTGGCTGAAAGGCTGGGTATATGGGAGACCTTATATGTTGTCTTTGATTTATGAATTGGTTGCTTAGCAACAGTTGAAAGTTAAGGTGGACCCGCTTCACCAAAAAAGCTACTTTATGACCTGATTTCAAAGTTGAGACCTGCAATCGCGTGATTGCATTTTGGGTGCTTGGCAACCAGCTCACCTTTATGGCTAGTTGCAGCATGCTATGGTCACATGATCACAATTTTCGATCTTTCTTTATTGGTGTCTGGCATTTACTTCCAGTATCCAGCAAAAAACGCTCTATGGAATAAAATGGATTCACTTAATGACCACCACAAATCAGGCAATAAAAATGATTTACAACCATAATTCCAGCCTCAGTTACAGTCGTAAATTGAGGACCACCTGCATAAGGTACAAGACTTCAGGAACCACTATTTTTATTTCCTAGGGATACCCATGTATATCCTTCATATTAAATTTTCAGAATATTTTGCAGCGTACGGGAGCTCCAGTTGTACTTATCTGCAACTTTTAAAGAATCTACATTTTTTAAAGATCAGTTTTCCCTCTTCAATTGGCATGCAATGCTGGGAAAAGACACAGCTGCTTAAGGAAATAGAATAGAATAGAATAAACAGAGTTGTAAGGGACCTTGGAGATCTTCTAGTCCAACCTCCTGCTTAGGCAGGAAACCCTGTACCATTTCAAATGGTTGTCCACTCTCCTTAAAAACTTACAGTGTGGAGCTTTCACAACTTCTGGAGGCAGGTTGTTCCACTGATTGTTCTGTCAGGAAATTTCTCCTTAGTTCTAAGTTGCTTCTCTCCTTGATTAATTTCCACTCATTGCTTCTTGTCCTACCCTCAGGTGCTTTGGAGAATAGCTTGACTCCCTCTCCTTTGTGGCAGCCCCGGAGATATTGGAACACTGCTATCACGTCACTCCTAGTTCTTCTTTTCATCAAACTAGACATAGACAGTTCCAGCAACCATTCTTTAAATGTTTTAGCCTCCAGTCCCCTAATCATCTTCATTCTCTTCTGTAGGTAACAACTACATTGACATTCCTGTGCACAGTCATTTGGAATCAAATCTGAAGTTTTGCCCCTTTCTATGGAATAAGAAGGTCCAGAGGCATTTCTGAAATAAATAATATGATGAGTTGGTGTTTTGCTTTGCTCTATGCCAGTGTTCCATTTTATATTTTTATTAAATACAGCTTTTAAAAAATAATGACAAGATGGCAACAGTAGACAATATAAACATTATTGCATGCTGAAAAATGTGAAATTCTGTGATCTGTACCACTATTGATACTGCCACTAATCTAAGACATCTGGGACTGATAGCCAAGGACTGCCGATTCTTCACCTCAAACTATGCGATTGTTGACTAGATCAGATCACCTACACGAATAATTAAAAGTTATGGTTTATATTTTATTAGTAATTTAAAAATTACTATTGCCTATCTCCCAGGTCTGGTGAGTCAGGTAAATGTGTCCAGAAAAAGATGATCCTTCAAATAACCGAACCTAAACCAAGTAGAACTTTGAAGGTGACAACCAGCACCTTGAATTGGATTCAGAAACAAATTGGAAGCCAGTGTAGCTCCTGCAGGAGAGATTATATGATACATGAGGACATCTAGGCCTGCGCAAAACCATGCAGGCCACCACATTTTTAATCAATTGACGTTTCAAGAGAGTTTTCAAGGGCAGCCCCATGTACAGTGTGCTGCAATAGTCAAGACAGGAAGTGACTGGAAAATGAGTGACTTGTGATAAGGGGTTGTTGGTCCAGGAAAGACAGTAAGTGGCGCACAAACCACAATTGTGCAAAGGCTGTCCTGACCATGCTGCTTCCTACCCCTCAAGCAGGAATTACAAGTCCAGGAGAATTCCCAGATGATGCACTGGGTCTATCTGGGAAACTGCCACCCCATCCAAAACCAGGTATGGCAATCGTCCATGGACCAAAGAACCCCAAATGAACCCCAAAGAACCCCATTATGTTTCCTTTTTGTTTCTCAGATGACTATGAATAAGTCTGAACAAGAACAGATTTATGTAGGAAAGTTTTCCCTCTTGTCTAGTAATGTGCCTTTTTGGGATAAATCCTTTTTTTTCATTTTAGATGAGCAAATGAAATATTCAGAAAGCATATTAATGGAGGGAATACATATTTTTTTTCAAGGACTGCACAGAAATGAAACAGCTATATTTTGTGTCTTGAAAGCACATTTTGGGACTAGGCATTGGACTTCTCTCTACTTTACAGAATCATAGAGTTATGTAGGACCTTAAAGGTCTTCTAGTCCAGCCTCTTGACAAGTCAAACCTTCCCCAACCTAATCCTCTTCAGATGTTTTGTGTGACTGCATTAGCTCCACCCAGCACAACCAATGTTTAGGAGAGTTAGGAATTGTAGGGTAAAATCAGGAAAAAACAAGATCACATATAATTAGAAGTTCATAAAAAGCATAAAAGGAAACCTCAAAGCACATTTTTAATGAATTTGCAGACCTAATATATCCTTTTCCACACCAACTGGCTGAAATGAGAGATCATCTTCTTTCATTCTCAGCTAAAAGCAATTTCTTCTTAAGCGTCAGCAGGTGGACAAGCAAAAAAGAAAGACTGCCTTTCACAGCAGAACACAAGAGATGAAAACAGCATAATATTCTCTTGCCTCAGGCAATGGCAATGCTGTCCCCCATTTCAGGAAGAGGGAAGTCATGGGGCAATCTAAATTTGTTAAAATATTAAAGCTATGTGCTTCTGTGTAGATACACACATACACTGAATGGCATAACCAGGTAATTGGTATTGTGTACAAGAACATCTACACAGAATATGAGTTAGAGTCTAGATCAGTGATGGAATGTAAAATTTACCACCACCGGTTCTATGGGCTTGACCTGGTGGGCGTGGCTTGGTGGGTCATGTGACTGAGTGGGTGTGGACAACTCAACATCATTCACGGCAAGGTGGGGCGATTTCCTATATACGCTGCAGCCTGTCCCTTGAAGGTACTTAACTTTGATGCTGCCCGCCGTCCAGCCCCGTGCAAAGGCAGCCAAGTGGGGCCGCTGCAACCACCAAAGGAAAAGGGCTCAACTCTCTGGATCCCGGTCACTGCTTGCAAGGCAGCCACCGCAGCCTGTCCCTTTAAGGTACTTCGATGCTGCCCACCGTCCGGCCCGTGTAAAGGCAGCCAACTGGGGCTGCCACAACCGCCAAAGGAAAAGGGTTTGACACTCTGGGTCCCAGTCACTCTGCATGCTGAAGCCGGGTGGTGGTGGGGATCATAAAGGGACAGGCTTTGGCACTAGCCAAAGGGACTTGCTGGAGGGCAGCTGCTGGAGGGACTTCACCCACATGCAATCTCCTCACAGAAGGTCCCACTCCCAGCGCCGTGAAATGTCTGCATGTTTGCTCCATGTGTATGCTTGAGGCTGAAAAGGAGGAGATGCAGGAAAGCTGCTCGGAAGGCAGCTGCCAAAGCCTGTCCCTTTATGATCCCGCCGCCACCACCACCACCCCCGCCACCTGGCTGCAGTGTGCGGAGTGACCGGGGCCCGGAGAGATAAGCCCTTTTCCTTTGGCGGTGACGGCAGCTCCGCTTGGCTGCCTTTGCACAGGGCCAGACGGCGGGCAGCATCGAAGTACCTTAAAGGGACAGGCTGTGGCGGCTGCCTTCCGAGCAGGCAGGGCCAGCCTCGGTGGTGACCTGGCCCCTTCTTAGGTGCCATAGAGCTCACCTTTGAGCTCAGCGGGCTGACTTCTCTCCACTGGCACTTTCCCACCCCAGAGTGCCAAGAGGCCAAATTTCACAATGCACTCCGGGCCTCTTGGCACACTGGGGCTGGAAATGCAGTGTAGAGGCCGGCACGAAGAGGAGCAGAAACAGAGGAAAAGTGGCTACCTCCTTCCCTCGTGCTAGCTGCTCCATTTCCCCCCCCCTTCACTATCAAAGTGGACTGCTGCACTGCAAAGGAGAGGCCAGTGCGAGGGAAATACGAGGAGCAGAAGAAAAGGAAAAGCCTCCTTCCCTCGCACCTGCTCTGTTGCCTGTTTCGCCATTGCAGACCCATGCCACAGAGCTTTCACCACCCCCACCCCCCAGATGCCCTTGCTTTCCCCAAATTCCCCAAGCCTTTCTTTGCCCACCTTATTTCCAGTTCCATCGCGTTTCTCCTTCTTGAAATT
>JANHFL010002332.1:21509-38666 GCA_032468155.1 Oxyrhabdium leporinum
TAGATAGATAGATAGATAGATAGATAGATAGACAGACAGACAGACAGACAGACAGACAGACAGACAGACAGACAGACTAGACAAAGACAGACAGAATTCCAGAATTCTACTGTGACATAAACAATGCTGAAACCATTTTTTTAACATGCATCATTAGTGTGAGACTGAATGGTTTAATCGTTGGGGCTCCTATAATAAGCTCTGACCAATTACTTGAATAATCTGGACAAAAATAGTTGTTCAAAAGATTAAAAAAACATTTACCTGTTGCAAGCACGAATCTCCATCATGTCTTCATGTCATTCTGCATCATCTTTCTGTTCTG
Source organism: Oxyrhabdium leporinum (assembly GCA_032468155.1). NCBI lineage: Eukaryota > Metazoa > Chordata > Lepidosauria > Squamata > Cyclocoridae > Oxyrhabdium > Oxyrhabdium leporinum. The sequence goes on from JANHFL010002332.1 coordinate 21,835, forward strand.
TGTAGTCTTTGGATGCTCATCCAGTGTTAAGAAAAGACTCCAGTGCCTGAGAAATTTGCCTGCCCCACTTTAAACACTTCTGAGTGATAATTGTAACATCTGGCCACCAGAGGTCAATATCTTTCCATAGGAAAGTGGATAACAATGTAAATTATTTAACCCTTTTAAAATACTGGAGTCCTCAAGCCAGTATTTTGGATAGTTGAATAACATTCAATGTTTTCTTTATGCCTTTGAGTCAGTTTTGACACCAAGCTACCATATTGTAGACAGATCTTTGCAGTTTCTTGGCATTATTTTCAGAGTACCTTACTCCTCTTCCTTTTTCCCAGGGCAACTGACTCATTGTCATCCAGTAGGCTTTGTGCTTTTGGTTGAAGACTGAATTAAAATTCTATGCCTTTAACCACTACACCAAACAGTTTCTGTAATAGTACTAACCAAAGTCAAAATATGACCAAGCAAAACAAGCTCTACTTGATCACAAAACTAATATTAGCAAAGAATGGTTAGCTTACATTATGAACTGTGGTGGTGCAGTAGTTAGAATGCAATATTGCAAGCTAACTCTGCCCACTGCCAGGGGTTCGATCCTCACCAGTTCAAGACTCAACTTTCCATCTTTCCAAGATTGGTAAAATGAAATGTAAGCTTTATTAAGTTAATACTTTTATATAACCCTAGACAGATATACAAAGAAGACAAAATATCTACCGTAAATTGTAAATTTAGATCACACATGTTAATTTACATTTTATTGATCAAATACTGAAAAGAGATTAAAAATACTTTCAGTTTAGAAAGCAAACAAGTGAATCACCTAAATATGAAGTATTTTTAACTACAAATAACTTACTTAGTAGTTTAGAAATAGTTTAGAAAGAATTACTCAAGAGTTTAGAAATAATTCAAAATACAACTATTTTGCTTCTAAAATATACTGTAATAAATCTATAATAGAAGAAACTTTAGTACCAGAATCATTTTCTTTAACAACAATTTCATTACTTGACAATAACAAAGGAAAAACAGTCCCATGCTTATCTTGCATCCCTACATTTCTTCAACCAAATTTCTCCTGCCCACTACTAACATTGTGTGATACATAATACATATGATGTATCAGATACATCTGGAATCAGGATCCAATAAATGCATAGGCAATAAATCCATCATTATTCTAAATATCAGAGTGCCAAATTATGGGAAGCAGAAGTCACCACTAGCAAACCAAAATTATGTCTCAGGATTCAGCATATTATGTAGAAGCAGAGATGATGTTAATTATATTCATAGATAAGAAGGCACACCTCTGCTTTCCAGAATTCAGGAGTTTGCAATTCTGAGAAACCAAAGAATTCACTACCAGATAAGAGCATCCTCAAGATCAACAATGTTCACATCCCTTTTGTATAGTTATGTTTACATGCAAGGATAAGAACTGATTATTCCCATATTTCAGACCCAAATCTTCATTAAAGATCTAAGTGTTATGAGTAAATTCAAGATTTTTTTTAAAAAAAATGTCTGTACTCTTTGCTCATTCTATTCAATATGGACAGTATCAGAGTTTTAATGAGAATTAGTACCTTAAAATACTTTTTATTATTAAATAAAATTTAATTAATGCATTTTGTTGTTATCTATTTATGATACCAAATTTACAGGTAGTTCTCACAGTTAAAAAGGACAGGAGCAATTCTGCCATTAGGAGATACGATCACAAAGTGAAAAATCGAGTTGCTTCTTGTGAGGTAGGCAGCCACATAACTGTGATTAATAAATAGATAAAAAATGAAAATAACGTGATTGTGCCCAATGCACGATGGCAGTTCCAGCTGTAGACTTTAGCAAATCACCCACAGTTGTTAAATGCAAAGTCACAAGGGTACAACTTGCAACTTCTTGCCAACTTCCATATTGACTTTGCTTGACAGAAGCCAGCTGAAAGGTCACACATAGCAATCACGTGACTGTGGGATGCCGCGACTACTATAAAGTTGCCGTGAGCCCAAACTGCAATCATATAATTGCAACGATATTGTGACAGCCAGAATTTTGAGGACCAGTTGTAATTCTCCTTTTTCAGCACAACTGTAACTTTGAACAGTCACTGAATGAGCAATTGGTAAGTGAAGAATTATCTGCATTTGGTCAAGTTGTTTCTGCAGTTACTGACAAAACAATGGGTAAAATGAAAAGTGAATTGCATCTCACTAATGAGATCTATCAGATGGATGATGTTGAAAACATTAATGACATAACATCTCCTATTTAAAGAAATATTTTTTCGGGGGGAGAAGCGGGGGGGGGGAATAAAGGCAAGAGGGCAAATGGAAAAAGAGATGCCAAGTAAATTTCTTAAATAAAGATTTCTTAAATAAATAAATAAATCTGGAAGCAAACTGGCAACCAGTGCAGCTTGTGCAACAGGGTTGTTACATGAGCCCCTGCAGGGGGTCCCTAAAACTGTTTGTGCTGCTGCATTTTGTGCCAGCTGAAACTTCCAAATATTCTTCAAGGGTAGCCCCATGTAGAGCACACTGCAGGAATCCAAGGCTGAGCGCAGGGCTTCATAATTCAGGAAAGGGCACAACTGGTATACAACAGGGTACCAAGCCGTGAGCAACTCCACAAAGGAGTTCCACAAAGGAATAGATGTCAGCTGGATTTCTCCCTAGCAATATCGATTGAGATCGACCTTGGAGAAGGGAACTGAAACAACGCAATACAACATGCCATTGAGATGGCCTCCAATAGCACAGGTAGAGAGGTTATTATGCAGCAGGAAGATCGGTACAGTAGCAACAATCCCATGATCCCAGTTTGAAGACAGGGTCTTACAACCAGAAACTTGGGGAGCAGGGCCCCCAAAGGTCAAAAGAGATTCTTGGATGACTATTGCCACTTCACCTCATCTACCTTGGGGTCTTGACTGATTTTGCAAAACCCTAAATCCAGCTGGACACATTTCTAAGAGGGGAACTCCCCCTTCGGGAGTCAGCCAGGTTTTGATGATGAATACTAGATCAGCCTGCTCTTCTCCAATGAGGGCTGTAAATAAAGGGAGCTTCATTATTAACTGACCTGGCATATTATGCTTGCCAAATATATACTGTGTCCTGCTTTCTCTAGGCAAGTAAGTAATGACAGGAGCAAGAGAATTAACAACTCAAAAAAAAAGAAAAGACCAAAATAGACCAATTGTTCTTTTGATGTTCAGTTCCTGAACTCTGGATTGTTACATGTTCAAGACTGAGATTTAGTAATTGAAAACTGGTGGTAGGTTACCTACTACAAAAGAGGTTTAGCATCCTGTTCTATCTTGCACGTTTTAAGGGGCATATGTCCCTTTGTTCTGCCCCCTATAATAAAACAATAGGGAAAGTGGCACCCAATGAGGAAAGGGCATTTTCTGGGCACTGCTAACTCCCATTCCCTCAAAAAATGATAACACTGTTTCATAGAATCAGAAATTTGAAAGCAACAATAAAATTGTGAATTCTAGTCCTGCCATAGACATAAAAGGTTATCCCATTCTGTTTTCAATCCTGAATAATTTCAGAGTAATTGAAAAGTATAAAGTAAATTAAGGTGGACATAAAATGTAAATACAAACTGCCATTTTTAAAATGCTGACTCCAGTTCACTTTTATAGGCTGGCCAAAGGCATTATGAGTCTATCTTATATGTAATATATGCAGCCCTTTAAATAATACATGAGAAGTAAGAAAATTATATTAACCAATTTGGAACATACATTTCAATAATTAAGGATGTATTTGGATGAGGAAACCAATCATAAATGAGGCCATTAAAGCATAACAAGGGGGAAAGAGGAGCCTGGGTAGTTAATTGATTTTATCTTTGGAGCCCAACTATTCATAAATGTATCTATAAATTCAATTACATTATTCACTGAACCAAAATGTCAATGTGCTCAGTGTAAACTGGATGAATTTAAAAAACAGATTATGAAAGCTGAATCAAATTAGCAAGGAGGGAAGGCATTTGGCATTCCACAATATTGTGCAAAATCATTCAGATTCATTCTATATCATCCTTCTAGTTGGTTTTGCATGGCTGCAGTTTTTATGCTGATGTCAACCTACTTCTCCATATATGCTATTTGAACAGATCCAAATCCAGAGTACTTAGAAATATAATTAGGGTGAACAGAAACTCATTCAAAAGATTCTGGCAGTAACATAATTGTTGAGGGTTTTTTTTTAAATAAAGAAGTAACTAGCAGCTAGCAATTTTTGCATGTTAATGAAGGTGAGTCAAAGTAGAAGAATCAATGATATTTCATTGCTTAAAGATATTGCTTTGCCATAGTAAAGGAACTGCTTATAGTATTCAAACAGTAAAAATAATTATACATATTTATGGTAAAGTATTCTTATAATTCTTCTTACAATTAATGCAGCAAAAACTGAAAATAAAAGTTCATTTTTTTCATCTGCAGAAACACTATGATCTAAAGCAGTGTTTCTTAACCTTGGCAACTTTAAGATGTCAGGACTTCAGTTCCCAGAATACCCCAGCTAGCACATTGGAATTCTGGGCACTGAAGTCCAGACATCAAGTTGAGAAACACTGATCTAAAGTAACTAAATTAGATCAATGTGAACATCATCCAGTAAGCCTAGTTGTTCTATTATATACCAGTACTGCCAGGGTAGGCTATAAATGATTTCCTAGGTCTGGTTCACTGAATACTTTGGTGCCGCACACTCATTTTCAGTCTGACCAGTCATTTTCATCACATTCTGACTCATCATCCGAATCGCTGTATTCCACTGCAATTCGTCGAGAAAGAATTGTGGCCACATCATTTCCAACCGGCTGACGCTTGGCCTCCTGTTCACGCTGCTCTTGTACCTTTTTCAGCTGGATTCCTGAGAGAAGCAAAGAAATGTGACTTTTTATGCTCATTTTTCCCTTAAAAAGCTTACAAATACACAGGACTCAAGCGTCCATGAAAACGTACCAGAATTAACATAATTAGTAATCATTTACACATAGTCTTTCCAAGCATGAAAATCATATATATAAAAATACCCGCAATCAAATGTCCCTATTGATGTCTCGCTTATTTATAGCCAATGACTCATTTAGTATAATAGAAGCTTCAACAAGGGAATATCTATATTTTTAGAGAGTATTTTTTCCATAAGCATTTGTGATATAAACAGCTCATCATTCATCGGAATATTATGGCTAGGCTAATTATCTATTCAAATTAACAGTAGTAATAACTTAGACTTAAAATACTTCCTAATATTGACCGGTATTTACATAAAAATCGATATTCTTCATATGCTTTTTGATACTTTCAGATGTAGTTAAATGCATAATTACACACTCATAAGTTGGTCTATTCAAGAAAGGCAATTGGCTACTTATAGTATCCATGGATGTGCATACACCCAGCAACTTAGTTCACTTGTACCCACCATGTATTTTGTGCCTCCCTGTCTCTCTAGGCTCTCCTAAATCTCAGGGACCTTATGTATAGGCTACAGAGACCACTTTTTCTCCTCACTGGGAGAGAAAAGAAAGCACCATATCTTCCTCCTTCCTTGCTAAGAAGCAAGTTAACATCACTGCCTTTTTGCAAGATGGCAGAAAAACAGAAAAACTGACTCGCTGGTCAGCAGCAACAAAAGAGTTGCTGCTACGAAAGAGCTTCAGGGGAGGAAGAAGCAAGTTTCTCTTCTGCTTCAAATGACCCTTCTAAGCTGTTCCTATGTAGTACGTTGACCTAAACATTCATCATTTACCAGCCAGGCTGTCCAAACGGTATGGTCCATGAGGGACACATTTAATACATCTGGAAGATACCATGTTGAGAAAAATTTAAAAGCAGTTCAAAAACAACCACACTGTACTTCTGTGGCTGATGATTGTTCATCAAAAGAAAACTATATATGCAACAGAAAACAAGAAAGCTGAGCTACAGCTTTCAGCCTAGAACACATGTGGAACAGAAATCTCTAGTTACATCATGCGAGCACTGAAGGCTCAAAGCCTGTGATATTTAAAAGCACAGGTCAGGTTTCGGAAGTCTTACCCATCCGAATAGCAGCAAGAAGATCACTTCGAGCACCACTGATGGATGACTGTATAGACTCCTGCATTTTAACCTCCGCTACTGAAGGAGTGTGCAATGGAGACGATGAGCGAGAAGATCCTGCAGGAGGAAGAGGAGGTGGGCCAGGAGGAGCAGGAGCTGTAACAATATGCCCGGTAGGAGGAAGATGTAGAGTACCAGAATATAGTGTACCAGCCACTAGTCCAGAATGGGTAGGTAGCACAGGGATTTGGAGAGGACTAACAAAAGCAGTCTGTGAAGAAGGAATCATCAGTGGTGATGCAGGGGCCGAGCCTCTTGAAGAATTGTAATAATCCACCATCTGAGCTGCAATCATCCTACTCATAAAACAGAACAAAGCATTTGTTAGTTGAAGTATCAACTAAATCCACAATGTAACAATCAATTAATTAATGTTCTATTTGATTTGAACTTTAAAAGTATGAGGTTACATTGCAGTGCTTTACTTTCTCATTACATTTTTTTCCAGTATATACTAGAATATTTATTTACGGCATCAATATTTTCCAAGTTGGCTCTTAATTAATCAGGAAAGCATAAATGATTCAGGCAGAGGTTTCTCCTTCGAGCTTGCTGCTTGGCTGCCGGACGTTTCATTAACTATAAACGAACAAGACACCTCACCCCAAATCCTGCTGAAGATGTTACCAAGTTTGGTAATGAAACATCCGGGAGCCAAGCAGCAAGCTCGGAGAACAAACCTCTGCCTGAATTTGCAACCCGAGCTACGAATATTCTCTACAATTTCTAAGGCACAAAGGATTTAGAACAAATTACACACTATTTACACCACTGATATTTTGAACATAGAGCTGTGGCAGCACAGTGGTTAGAATGCAGTACTGCAGGCTACTTCTGCTGGTTGCCAGCTGCCAGCAGTTCGATTCTCACAGGCTCAAGGTTGACTCAGCCTTCAATCCTTCTGAGGTGGGTAAAATGAGGACTCAGATTGTTGGGGGAAATATGCCGACTCTGTAAACCACTTAGAGAGGGCTGTAAAGCACTGTGAAGCAGTATATAAGTCTAAGTGCTATTGCTATTCATCATGAGCAAAGCTTGTCCCTTCTGAGACTATCTTGTTTGCTCTTCATCATCCAGAAGCTATTTCTATGGCACTCTTGAAGAGCAGGAGAAAAATGTTTTAAATAGTTAGCTTCCATCAAATCAGCTACTTATGATTGGACAGATACGTGCCATCTCAGCCTGCTCTCCAGGTATTAAACACAGCAATTCCAAAACTATTGCAGTAATGTATTGGATCCCATTTAACCAGCTGATTGTCTGTCTTCCTGTTCTATTTCTTCCAAACTTAACAGAGAAAATGTTCTAGTCAATTATCTAGTTGCATCATATGTTTAACATATATTTATGTTTGTTGATCATTGTCTAACACTGGGGTCCCCAACCTCTGGGCAGCAGCTTACTACTAGGCCGTGAGCTGTTCAGAACCAGGCTACCCGAAGCAGGGTGTGAGTGTGCGCGCATACATCCCCACTTGTGCAAGCAGTGGGTTAGCACATGCACTTCCTTTATGTGAGTAGCAGGCATGGAGTAGCACACAAATGGAGTTGCGCTTGCACAGCACGCACGCTTGGCCACTGCTCACGTGCTCTCTCCCTCTCCCAGTCCGCAAAGCCAGAAAGGTTGGGGAACTCTGGTCTAATATGAGGACAAAACTAGCTATTTACCCATAATCTGCTGGTATCAATGTAACGGTGCCCAGAGCACCATCTAAGATTTGGGGTGGGGGTGGAGGTGGTTCTTGAGGCCTATTCAAAGTGGCATGTTGCACTGTGGTAGAAGATAACCTATATTCATGTTCAAGGCCCTGTTTTGCAATAAACTGAGATCCATCTCCTGTTCCACATGAAGGTACATAGCAAAGTTGATGATGGAGTGAATGATTTGGAGTAGCAGGATATGAATAACTGGTAATATCCGAAACATGGGATCTGAAATAAGAAACAAGAATAAGTGGAGCCATGAACAAAATATAGTTAAGGTCACTCAATTTAAAAGATTATTTATTTAACATTTTACATTTGTTAGTAGATGAGATTAATGCAGCATTAAATGTTAATGCAACATTAAATGTTAACGCAACATTAAATGTAAGCCATGTTCACAAAAACAACTTTTCTCTAATTTTCAAATTATAGGATACATATTCCAACACATATCAAGGAAGACAGACAAGCAACATTACCAAGAAAAATCAAAAGATGAAAGTAAAACTACAGATCAAGGCAGATTATTTCATTTTATCAAAATCAAACCCAATCCAAAATTTTAACATTTTTTTAATATGGAATTTATTCTTGGGAATTTTTTTTTATTTTTTATTTGTATAAAAGTAACTTTATCTGATGAGAGAGAGACAGAGACAGAGAGAGAGAGAGAGAGAGAGAGAGAGAGAGAACTGTTAACTGGTCACAAAGCTTAGAAAAGAAGCAAACCTTTTAGTACTTAGCAGTTAAGACCAAGCAACATTGTCCTTGCATCCTTAATGCTGCAGAGAAGCTAAATTAGTAAAACAAATTACGCCGTATTGTCATATGGTTAAAAAAAATGAAACAGATGCTCATCATCTTATTCAGATGGAAAGCCAGGGAGTTAACAAAGCGCTTTCAATAAAACAAAAAGACAAACCCTTTGGGCATCTGGGATTCTTTTGTGCCTCCTGCCTGCTCTTGTTTCTGTATGTCACTTATGAACTCAATGCCCATTTTCTTTCTCTCCCACTCTTCTTTCCTGGTCCTTACTTTTCTCACATTAACTTGATGATGCCGGCTTGAATTCAGCTTGTGCCTCTCTCTCTGAATCATAATGTGCACAATATAAATCATAACAAAAGGATTACATACAGGATATGCCAAGAGTTACATTAGATGGGCATATGTTTCACAGAACCACTGTTACATTTGTTTTCCATGCAAGATTTTTTTTAAAAAGCAGTTTTGAACCTACGTGTGCTTCTTTTAATGGAACCGTTGCTTACAACAATCTGTTTACAACAAAGCAAGGCAAAGATTTTATTTTGCCAAGCAACAAATAAAGAAACTTAAAAAAAGATATTAGACCAAAAGGCTTGAAAGATGTGAATTAGCTAAGATAACAGAATCAGTAGGATTATAAAGGAAAGGTAGAAAAAGGTGACTCTTTTAGATGGACAGATCAGAACTTGTGATCAGAATATCACACAAAATATTACAGACTGAAAAATCTCTTCTTAATGCAGACAAAACAACATATTGGCTAGAAATTCTGGAAATACCCCCCAAAAACCCCAAAACATTTGTTTTAAAACTTGATCATGCAATAGTTAGTTACAAAAACCTCTGCCCTTATATGCCCAAGCTTTAAAACGAATACAACATGACATAAGCAAGCCACAACAGATGTTAATGGCACAGTGCAAATTCGTGGGCTGCACTATTTGTTATATTTGTTCCTTTCTTCAAACCAAGTAGCAGAACACAAATGAAATAATGTCTAATTTAATCTAATTTAAACACTGTACTTGAACAGAGAGGCCTCTGGCTTAGCTCAAAGGCAACAGATACAGAGATTTGATATCTTGTGAGGTTTTTTTAACACTTCAGCTTTAAGCACAGTGCCTGACACAAAAAGGGGCCATTTCCTGTCCCAGGTTTCTATCTTTCTTTTTGCCGCAATAGGCTGCTGCAAAAAATAAATAAAAAAATAATCTTTTAAAAATAAGTCTTCCTGGTTAATCTAATTCAGGAAAACGTTGACACCAAATTGCCAAAATCATCCAAACTAAAAAAAAAAAGGTTTACCTCTTTTATACAGGTAGTCCTCAACTTATGACCACAACTGAGCCCAGACTTTATGTTGCTAAGTGAAAAAAATTGTTAAATGAGTTTTGTCCCATTTTATGACTTTACTTGCCACATTTGTTAAGTGAACCACAGCAGTTCTTAAATTAGTAACACGGTTGTTAAGTGAATCTGGCTTCCCCATTGACTCTGCTTGTCAGAAGGTCGCGAAAGATAGTCACTTAACCCTGGGACACTGCAACTGTCATAAATATGAACCAGCTGTCAAGCATCCAAATGTAAATCACGTGACCGTAGGGATGCTACAATGTCATAAGTGTGAAAAATGGTCATCGGTCACTTTTTTCAGTGCCGTTGTAAGTTTGAACGATCACTAAATGAACTGTTGTAAGTCGAGGACTACCTGTACAAGTGGAAGTTATAAATCTGCAAAGATGAATGATACTAAGCACCACTGAATATATAAATCTTATTATCAACAGACCTAGATTTGGGGGATAGAGACCCTTCAGAAGACGCTCCAGGGTAAATATTCTGAGACAACCTGTTGTCTGGTCTAAGTTCTTTGTCATAGGCCATCATATTCCACTCCTGGCGCCTGTTCCTTGCTTTTCTAACCTTTTTCACCTCACGAGTTGTGCCATCTATACGTTTTTGATCCTGATATAATATAAAAAGCGATGAAGCATGCAAAAGAGAGAAACAAGGAAAGAGCAAGTTTAATGATGTTAAGTATATGAAAATAAGATGTGCAGGTGAGCCAAGCATAATCAAAACATATATATTAGATTCCATTTGTTATTTATATAAACAAACTATCAGCTGTGTTTCAACATTTATAGGATATGGACGTCTGATGGTCACATATTCATTTTTTTCCTCCAATAAAAGGATTTTAATGTTATAGTTCACAAAACTTCCTCTATATGATCTAGTCAAAGCAATCTAACTAACTAACAAATAAACAGTTTTTCAATACACCACATTAAGTAACTTGAAAATATTTTCTCATTACATGCTGTGAGTCAGTACAAATGTGCCTACAAATAACCTTTCGTAGGGTTGTCTTCCAGCTGCAAATTAAGCTTATTCAACTTTTAATTTTGTTCCTCAAATGAAGCCTGTATTTATTCTGAAACAAGCTGATTTCCACTTTTCCTAAAAGTGAGCCAGGCAGTTTGGTTTTGTTTCTCTCAAGCATTTCTCATGCTGACTGATTAGATATTTGTTCATTAGTTTAGGGATTTGGATGGTGTAAGCCAAATGAAATGAGTGTTATCAAAGTTTGGATGCATATAACTTTCAAATAGCTTCTTACAGTATAGACCAGGGGTGTCAAACTCAATTTCTTTGAGGGTTGTGTTTGACCTTGGGGGGCCGGAGTGGGCATGACCAGGGTGAGGGTGACCAGCTCATCACTCGTGTTGGGAGCGCCTGTGATGGCCCGAGTGTTCTGCCAGCAAAAATGGGCTCCCGAGCTCCATTTCCAGCCGCAACGGCCTCCTGGAACCCTCTGGCAGCAAAAACAGAACTCAGGAGGGCCATGCACGGCCCTCCCGAACTCCATTTTTGCTGGCAGAGGCACCACGGCCCGGTTCTTCTCTGTTTCCAGGGCAGCCCTGTGGGCCGGATCCGGCCCACAGGCCTTGAGTTTGACACCCCTGGTATAGGCTGTCCATGTTTAGAGACCATGTTTAGAACTGGCAGCTTAGTTGTTAAGTGAGGCAGTCACTAAATAATACCAATCTTACTGCAGCTTTCATTTGCTTTACAAACCTGCGAATGTCATAAATATGGGGATTAGTTACAAAGCTACTTTTTCATGACTGTGGTAACTGTGAATGGTCACTAAATGAGAACTACCTTTTCAGATTTACAGGACACCGACTGCTTATTACTCTCAGAGTTGGTAGACAGACACCGAATCAGGTGAATTCATCAGGTGCTGCATGAAGGGGCGAGGACAGGTTCTTAATCATATGGATTACTGTGATAAAACAACTGACTCCAAGAGAAATTTGTTAGTTCTTAATAAAGTGGGTTCTTGACTCACAATCCAAATTGGGACTGGATTTTTCACCCTAAATTATTATGGTTGTAAGTTGAGAGCACTACATAACCAGACTCCATTTTACGCCATTTTCTGCAGCGGATTTTTAATGAATCACCACAGTTGTTTAGAAAATTCACAGTTGTAAATGCAAAACCATTTTTTCAAATGGGCTTTTTTTTTTGCTGGAAATTGGCAATAAACATTGCAAATTGCAGTCATGTGACCACAGGATTCTGCAACTATTCGTAAAGGTAAGTCAGTTGTCAAACACCTAAAATGCTGTCACATGAGTGGGTGTGACACATTTTATGACGGTCCAAAGTGCCTTGTGGGCCATAAAGCACAGATTCTGGGTCCACTATAATTTTGAATGGGCAACCAGTTGCAAATCAAGGATTTTCAGTAAATGTAGTTAAGAGGGGAAATTCTCAGTTAAGCAGTTCACAGTTCACAAAAGTAATACCATAAAAATGCTAATAGCAAACCTGTTAGATTTGTTTTTCAACCCACATTTCCCCATAATGTCCTACCAAATCCCTATTTCCCACAGTTATTACATCTCCTTTACTATGTGATTATTGTTTGTGTCATCACACCGACAACATGTAAGCCCCTCATAGTGGAAAAACAATAGGTCACCCAATTACTGCAATGTGATATTCCTTTTTCTGCAGAGCCCCTAGATTCACTAACCTGTCTTTTGTGGCATACTTATGAAACACACACACACACACACATATACACACACCAGAAAAAGCAGCTTACTCTTTTGTTTCTTTCTATGCACTACCGAGGAGCTTCAGTCACTTAATTAGTTTCAGAACTCCAGGGATTGCTCACACAGCATATATACACACTCATTTCAAAAATGTCTATCAAATTCCAGAATTTTATTACAACTATGATGTGAAAATGGAAAATTCAGGCAACATTCCTTCATGATTTCATTTATCGGCATTCATATTTCAAAGCAGCAAACTTGATTCTGCAATCTATTTATGCACAGCTATAACAGAACTACGCTAATCTTTCAAAGCTGAAGCTTAAAATAATGGAAAGGTTCTGCAATTTCTATTATACAGAAACCTCTGAACTGAAGGATTTTATGACATGTCTGTAATAATTCAAAATATCTTCCAAAATGTAGTTATATTGTAAAACTAAGAGTTTCTTTAAACACCCCATTAACAAATCTCCAGAAGACTTTTATTTTCAAAATACAGGTAAGAAAGCACACATTTAAGATGAAAGGTAAAGGAATAGTTTGAAATACATAAGAGCTTTGGTTTTTACAACCATTCCTATGTCAGGAACATCGTTAAAATACAGTATCAGCTATTTATCCTAAAACATGATTGATAAATTATGTTTTTTAAAAAAAACACACACCACTCTTTTAATTTACCTTCTGTCGCCTCTTTTCTTTTCTCTTATGCTCTGTATCTTGTAACATTTTTTCTTTCCAGAGGTCGAAGAAGTAAGAAGGATCAGTATAAAATTTTAATCCATCTTTTTTATCGTCTCTGTAAAAAAAAAGTGGAAGAAAACATTGTTTTAAAATGGCCACTGCTCATGCTCCCTCAGTATGCTTTTACAGATTTCACATGAAGTTATTGACATAGCACATAAATATTTATTCTGGGACATGGGTCACTATTTTCTCTCCATAAAAATTTCCATAAAATTTCCAATGGAAAAGATCCCAGAATACCTTTGGAGAGCTCTTCCAGGCATAACATAGAAGTTACTGGGTACTTCATATTTATCTAATGAACTCACAGGAAACCTTTGGGCCCAACCTATTTCCCAGAATTGTTACAATGGGGATAAAATTATGAGAGGTCCCCATGTATGCCCCCATCAGATTGTGTGATGCTGCCTCATTGTAGTGTGGGTGGGCCTTACTGGGAGGGATTAATGCTGGGAATGTATGCGAAAAGTATCTAACCTCAGCAGAGACTCCCAAAATCATCTAAGTTGCCCAGCTAAAGTAAATGGGCAATGTGTAATGTAGGAGATAATATATGTAGATGATAATCACTTCAGTGACAATGGGAAAGGCATATCTTCATACTGCAGAAGGCAATGGTAAACCATCCTATATTTTGCCAAAAACACCTCACATGGATAGTACAAATATAGCACCAGCTAATGGGCTCTTCAGATCATATAGCTCTCAACATCCAACCCTCACAGGATTGTTGTTGTGGGGGAACTAGGAAGCAGGAGTATTAGGGATGCTTGCCACATTGAACTGACCAAAATATACATACAAACAAGTGGAATAAAAATATAACAACAGCATACTACAGAGGAAGAGCTGAAGATCTTTCAGATTATCAATGATGATTGTAGTCTGGCTAAATTAAAACCTTCAGGACATCTAGTTGCTGACCTTATCATGCAGGAAATGAAAATTGGAAGCCATAAAGACGGAATTATAGTGAGAATGTAAGAAGCATGAATATGGAGAAACTCAACACAGTGATTTTCAGGCAATAACCATAGCATTTAGTGACATAGTTGCCAACCCCAAAAGCAGTAATTATCTGAGTAGTATCTGTAGTAAAGGAACCTACAGTTGAGGAAGAACACTACAAACTAACACTTGCTAAAATAGTTATAAAATCCCTGGGATAGATTTTCAGGATATGTCTATACCTATAAATATCAGAATCATGCAATAGCTTTCCTTTTGAAACTCCAGTAACTGTCTGAAGAATCGGGATAAAAAGAGTAATGACACTTCTGAACTTTGGTGTTGGAGAAGAAGGAATATCATGGATAGTCAATAAAATAAATCAGTTATAGAACAAATCAATCAGTTTTTCACCTGAAGTACAAATGACTAGGTGGAAGATCCAGCTCCTTTTTAGAAGTCCATAATGCTGGCAAAGGTGGAAGGAAAGAGAAGAAGACAACCCTAGCAAGCTGACAAGCCCCAATAACTATGGCAAAAGGCACACCATTGAGAAGTCTGAAGGACCAAGGTGAGGGCAGATCATCCTGGGGAAGGTCCCTCTATGTGGTTGATAAGAGCACAAAGGTTTTCTGTTACTCATCAGGGAAACGTAGGCAGATTCTAAAGTGTATCTTTATCTGAGTATATGAAGTTCCATTATATTGATGTTTATTATTCAGTACAAATATTGATGTATTAGCACTACGTATGAGAAGAACTTTGTTTCTCTCCTGAAAAAATACAATACATGAAAATAAGAAGGAAAATTTCATACCCAGCTATGTCAGATTTATCCATTTCAAATTACAATACCTGTATGATGTAAGAATGTTCAGTGGAGGTGGTTTGTCACTCTGATTGTAAATATCGGCTATAGGATTGGGAATGCTGCTCTTTGAAACAACCTGTTGATCCTGTATTGTAGAACTTTTGAACGCTTTCTTCATGTTAATATCTTGCAATGAAACTGTTCACAATAGGAAGGGAGAAATAGCAACAAAGGAGACTGAGAGCAGCTATTTACAATATGCAAATGAAATGACTGAACAAAAGCAAATAAAAGAAGGAATGACTACAACGGATGCATCTCATTTTGCATGTACAACGGGAATTGTGTGCTGCACATCTGAGACAAGGTTGTGAACAAACACAATCTGCTCTAATTAAGACTAAAATATGAAGTTATTCAGATCTGTGGCTTATCATCTTTTATTTATTGCTTACAGTGTTTTACATTCCATATTCTTTTATATGCATATTCCTATCAGTATTATTTTTTTCTTTCTCTTTTACAATTCTTGCAAAACCAAACAAAAAAAAAAGACAATATAAGTAATTTTATTAGTCTCACTGATTTTGATATGTGTATCAGGACCTAATGCATTTCATAGGAGCAGTCATTATAGGATAGCTGATTTCTTTAATATTAACGTTACTTTTTTAATAGCAATATTTCCTTATTAACATTCAATGAGGTCATCAGAAATAGTGTTTTTCCCATTAAAGTAAAAACATTCTAGCAAAATACTGAATACGGATTGGGCAAAATGGCCTAAATGGCTAATACAGTTCTATGACTCCTCTCTGCTAAAATCTAGTTAAAAGAACATTAGGACATATTCTAGAACAGGGGAGTCAAACTCACGTTGTCACAACGGCATCACGTGACTTATAGGGACTTTTTTTTCCCTTTGCTAAACTGGGCGTGGGCATGGCCAGCGCGTGACGCATCCAGACTGCGGGCTGGAAGTTTGACAGCCCTGTTCTAGAATATTTTTAGATGAGGACTGGTGAGAGATGCTTACCGGTTGTGCCATGGAATGGTCTTAAGTCAACTTGAAAAGATCCTCCTCAAGCAATATAATAAGCAGATTGCAAAAAGAGGCAGGGAGAGAATTTGTCAAAAAATATTAAGAGATTTTATTACATTGATGAATTTGCTGCTCCTATCCCACAAACATGGGTCTTTTTCTGAAGCGGATAGTATTTTAAGAGATTAATTCCACCATAAAAAGTAATAATTGCTGCATAGTTAACTATGTCTTTTTGTCAATATCACTTTTGACATAAACTGCCTACCTTCTTCCACAGCTGAATCCAGTTGAGTAACCTTGACAGACAGACGGTCAATCCTGTCTTGAAGAGAATTTGCCCTGATGTAAAAGTTGTTGGCTTCGTTAAACAACTCACCAAATATGTCTTCAGCATGCTTGCCTATAGAGAAAAGACAGGATCATGTTCCCCAGCTTAGAAATAAATGTTTTTATTTATTATTTACTGACAAATATTTTATAATGCTAATTTATAAATAATAGACCTCTCAGCGGCTTTTGATACCATCGACCATGGTATCCTGCTGCGGCGGTTGGAGGGATTGGGTGTGGGAGGCACCGTTTTGCG
>JANHFL010002332.1:38996-52850 GCA_032468155.1 Oxyrhabdium leporinum
GTGCCCCCCCCACCAAAACTTAATATAAACTTGAAAGATGAATCATTTTCTTCAATTTTCCATATAAAAATAGGAAGGAAAAATAAAGAATAGCATTAAAAACAACTCAGGGAACTTACTTAAGCTGCTAAGCTGACGGATGATAGCAGCAAGAGTACTATTGGTTACACATTCCAATTCACTAGTAATTCCTTCAGGTAAAGCTCCTTGGCATAGGTGTCGAGGTTCAATGTTCCTTTTGATTAATGGCATGTTTCAATGCCTGTAAAAAGAAAGAACAAAATATTATTTTCATCCTCCTCCAACATAAAAGCATAAGTTAGTGTAGTATAGAGGGAGAAATGGGCCCATGTCTCACAGAGAATGTTTTGGCTAATTACCTCAGGAAGATCATCCAGAAAATCATTTTTTTGGGTTGTGGCACGCATCTACTGGAATGCTTTCTCTTTATAATCAAAAAGACCTTGCTCTAGTTCAGGCATCTACTAAAAATATTCCTATTCTTCTTTACCACTTGAGATCCCAAATATTGCTGGCAGATTCATCACCACCATTATGATTTATTGTATTCAAGTGTACTTTTAATACCATACACTGCATGGCAGGAAACACATAAGTATATTTAATTAAATAAATATTATCAAATTTGCTATGCAGCTTTCTATATATTATTGAAGAAAGAGTATTCTTTTTTTGATCATTTGTGAATTTGCAAGTCAGTATTGTATCTTGGAACAAAACATTTTATAGGAAGCCTTTAAAAAGAGAGCTGAATAAATGTGTTCATCAAAAACATTAAAACTTCCTAATGTATCGCTGGCTTGACATTTTAGATCAGGCCACATTGTGAGCAAACAACTTAAGGGGTTTAGAAAAGTATGGCCCAAATCTGCTTCTAATTTTCCAACATCTGTAGTAAGAAAAAAGTGTAAATAGCAAGAAGACAAGAAGCAGCTGACATTTGGTGCTAAACAGGAAATGACTCCTTAGGATCTTGTACTTGACAGTCAGGCTCTTCATGTAAAAAAAAGCAGCAAGGGTGGGAATGACCTAATAGGAGCTACTTGCGACCTTCCCTGCCAGCTTCCCCATTAATTTTCCTTATGGGAAGCCAGCAGGAAAGGTTGAAATGATGTTCCTGTGACCTCAGGATGATGCAAATGTCATTAGTGAGAACCAGTTGCCAAGCACCCATATCATGATCACCAAAAGTTCTAGGATGATCAGAACGTTGAGAATTGGTCATAACCATCAGTCATTCAGCACCTGTAACTTCAGTCTCTGAACAAGTGATCATTAACCAAAGACTGTAGATTTATTCTCCATGGTGCCTGAAAGCAGGACAAGAAGCAATGGTGGAAGCTTTAGAGAGAGCTCCAAATCTGAAGTAAGGAGGAATTTCTGACACAGCCAACCTCTTTCTTGGAAACATGAAATTCCATTACTGGAGGTTTCAAATAAAGGCTGGACAATCATTTGTTTGGATTGCTGTCCTGGGCAGAATTTTGGGCTAGAAGATTTCTAAGGTTCCTTCCAGTCCTATGAGTTTATGTTTTCAGAAACATCTAGCTCTTAATGTGTTTCCACAAATTTCTGCCTCATTTAGAAACTTTTTGTTTTGTAGCAAGCAAAACTTAATCTCAGCACGTTTATCACAAGATTCTTAACTTCGGATTTTCTGATATAAATATAAATAATGCTAATATAAATGGTTGCATAATTATAGGCTCAACAGGCATAATTCCCGCTAAGATAAAACACCTTCATGTTATCATTGGTTTTGATTTGGATGCTACAAGTCAGATGTTAACCTTGAAACTCTTCAAGAAACAGTTCCCATGAGCACAATCACTTGGGAATTTTGAATAAAGAAGGGTAAGAGGAAAAGGGCTGTAATACCACTGTTCCTAAGTTAATATCTCTAAGGTATTTTATCATTCCCATACCTCACCAATAGAAAATTCCTACATGGCATTTTTATGCCTCACAGGATTTTTACATGCAAATACCTTTGTTTCAAAATGATCCTGGAGGAAGGGAGGGGATGGAGCAAAAAAGGAAGCATATGAAGTAGTAATTGTCATGTTTTGATTCTTAGCTACAGAAATCAGTACCAGAAATGACATACATACACATACATGTATACAAACTACACCATACTTCTAAATTACTCTACTCTAATTTCAGTTGTGACCACAATCTTTGGAATGTAGTGGTAAATGACTATTCCAGAAGGTTTCCACAATAAAATAATAATTCTGATAATTCTTGCCTCCTAACATATTACAGGTAATCCTTAATTTATGACTTAATCTCCTACTTTCAAGCACCATGGAGAATACAGTTAGTCCACGACTTACAACTACAATTGAGTCCAAAATTTCTCTTGCTAGGTAAGACAGTTGTTAAATGGGTGTTGCCACATTTTACAACATTACTTGTTGTTAGTAACACAGTTAACGTGCATTTGGTTTCCCTATTGACTTTGCTTATCAGAGGTTGCAAAAGGTCATCACATGACACCAGAACTCTGCAACTGTTCAAATAAATATGAACCAGTTTCCAAGCATCCAAATTTTGATCTTGTGACCATGGGGATACTGCAAAGGTTGTAAGTGTGAAAAATTGCCATGGTTGAAAGTCAAGGACTGCCTGTATTCTTTCCAGCTGATTTCTAGCTATTGTTCTCACAAAACGTCTTTCAGCTCAACACTGAGCACAAGAAACAGAAGGGCATCTGTAGTAAATACTTATTAACCATAACTGTAGAGTTAGAATGTATTAGCCCAAATACTGGCTTATCTTCATATAAATTATTTAAAGTACCTACTCAACTTAGCTATATGCAAAGCAATTTTCTATCTCTCTCTTAATTCCTTAACTAGCAAGATTTTTCCACCTCAGGGTTTTTAGGCATGCCCTTCATTGCCAAATGTAGCAAGGTTTTGCTGATTGCATTTGATCACATTTGTTCTTTGGGTATCATTCCCCTCTGCTTTTTAAGATTTCAAGTGTTGGCTTTCAAGGGTGAGATCAGTATGAATGATAATCTCAACTCCACTTATCAAGTTCTACAAAATACTATCCACCTGAGGGAAAAAATAAAGCACAGCATTGAGCTTGCAGCAAAATTACTTCTTACCCACCCGGGACTAATAATATGGCAAGTAATTCTGCTACTTCTTAGTCATTAGCACAACTGTTAATAGTTTGTACCATAGTAAGTAATGGAAGATGCAGTGCAATTATAAATTCTTGAGAGGATGCTCCCTGCTGCTTCTTATATGAATGACTGCTATCAGTATGTCTCCTTCCTATCAGAAGTAGTGCCTGATGACATACTGCTCCAAAATCAAAGCAATCAGCTCCTTTGAAAACAGGCAATTCCCCTGCTAATAATTCTAAAAGCCAACATTTGCAAATGAGTGGGAAACATTGCTCCAATTCCAAGAGTTCTGTAGAAGAAGTGCGGTCATCACAATTGATATTCTGAATTCAATTCTCCCAAGGTCTCCCAATTTGGATATATGGGAAGATAGCTAGGGTTGTGACCAAGGACTTGGTTGCACCCCCACACAAAACTGGGTGTAATCCAAGCTCTGGATGCCGATGTGGTCATTCTGTTGGAACAGCCAGGTCACAAAGTGAGCAAAAATGAAAATAAGCATTCTGCTACAGGTCTCCTCCCATGCTTTCCATCGTATAATTATCTTTTCAATTGTTATAATTTTATTGCTTCTATAGATAAGAGTTAGCCATTAGATGAGAGACTGGAAAGGAATATTGTCCTTTCACAAAATGATTAAGAAGATTTTAGCTTTCCTCCTCATAGCCTAGCTGATATTCTATGTAAATCTGCCGCAGCCTTGCCGGTATTTATTTTAGAAATAATGGAAATTATTTCGTTACAGGTACAATAACAGTCTGAGAGTCCAAGCTGCTAACTTTTGCTATAAGGAAGTTTGATCTTTAATATAATATACACCTAAATACCAGTTGGTGAGAAGAACATACACCACTGGTTTATGCAGTTTTGGCCATACAACTTCTGCCAGTCTTAACATTGCCTCTGGTCATCATCTGATGGTCAAACCATAAACTTTAGTGAACTCACACACAGACAATCATTTTGCCACATGACTGCATTTTTATTTTTTAACAGAAGATGGCTTCACTGGAGAATATAATGGGACTTGGAGGCAGAGATAACCACAATCAAGTTAAATAAAGATAACTTAACCGCTAATGCACTGACGCTGCAAATCCTGATACAGAATCAATATTGTCAGCTCCCGGGAGAAACAAAGCATATTCTGGTTTACTGAAAGTAAGCAGCAAGCTTAGAGAGAAGACATGCCTGTAATTCTTTTTCCAACTATGGTTCTTCCAGAATCTCACTGGCAAGACTTTATTAATTTATTAAGAAGTAAAGGTTCAGGTTACATGAATTCCATTAACTGACATATTTCCTGACATATATCCTCAACAATAATTACATTGGAGTCTTGCTCATTTTCTTACTGCCTTTCTATGACCTGGCACACTGGTGAATCTCTTTACTTAACAAAAGAGCTTGTAAGTGGCTGTTTATAAAACTATATCCTGAGTTTTCATCAGTAGGGAAGAATCATACTTAACTGTATCAGACAATTATCAAACCATTTTTAGGCAGGGCTGTTGAAAACGTGATTGGGCTTTAACCACAGACTTTCTTTACTGACAGATTATTTAGATCCCTTCCAATCAGGATTCATGTGTGGAATAGAAATTGTATCACTCACATGTGGAAGACCTATGATAGTAACTGATGAGGAATGGCACATTCTTTCTCAGTGGCGTTCGGTATCATCAATCATGGTTTCCTAATAGCTACCAGAAAGGGTTAAGTATTGACCCTTAGTGTGGGGGTCCCCAACCCCCGGTCCATTGGCCAGTATTGGACTGGGCCCATTGGGAACCCAGCCATGAAGTCATGGGTGAGTGTACAAAGCTCCATTCGTGTGAGCAGTGGGCGCAGATGCGAAATCATCCCTTCTTCCCACCATCATTGATCTGCAGAACCAAAAGGTTGGGGAACATTGCTACAGTGGTTTAACTTCTTTCTGGTGTTATGGGGAAATAAGCCTTTGGACACTGTAAACTGGTATATTTTAACACTAGGATTAACATCAAAAAAGCATTCAAGAAGTAAATACTGGAATCAAGGAACTACCAACTCAAATGACCAGGTAGTAAATGATAGCCTAATCAAGGAACTGCAAAGGAGAAAACATCCCCATCAGCAATGAAGGGGCAAACCACTATATATATAAACAAAGAGCAAACTCTACTCCCTTTTAGCACTGAAGATGTTACCTAGTCTACAAGCAAACAACCAAGCTCAGATGGTACCAAGGACTCCATAAAGTGGTATACTCTAGAGCTTGGCCTTCCCCCTCCCCCTCTCAGATCAGACTACTGGGAAAAGTTATCCACTGTTTTGGAATTAGAATATGCCTTTTTCCATTCATGTCCAGTCCCTCATAGTGCAATGGTTAGAATGCAGTATTGCAGGCTAACTCTGCCCACTCTGAAGTTCAATCCTGACAGGCTCAAGTTTGATTCAGCTTTCCATCTTTCCGAGGTCAGTAACATGAGGATCCAGACTGTTGAGAGTAATACGCTGACATTGTAAAGTGCTCAGGAAGTGATATAAAGTAGTATATAAGTCTAAGTGCTATTGCCTGTTCCCTACATCTCATTTGGATCTGTTTTTTCCCCCCAGCCTTTCTCTTTCCTTCCTCATGCAGCCATTCCTTCGTCTCATTCCACTTCCATCCTGCTTTCTTAATTCTGTTCTTCAGGTTTATGCTAGAAAGAAGAATGTGTGATTATGCTTTTATTTGTCAATGTGGTTTTTGCACTTGTAACAATGCTTGATATATCTAAATAGATAACTTATTTTTATTAATGGTATATTTATAATTAATTTTAATCATTAATTCAATTAACACACATTCATTTTTTGTCATTCTCTTGCCCTTTGGGGTGTGTGGACGTGCATGTGTGAGAAATTACCAGGTACATACACATACATACACACACACACACACACACACACACTCTTTGTCAAAAACAGTCTTTAGGATTGTTTTCAGCTGAGACTAATAGACCAAATTAACAAGTCTGGGGAGTTGAGCATTGCACAAGATTTTTGTATTTTTAATTTCTTTCTGTCTACTTTTTCTTTAAGCAAGGATCATGTGGCAAGATGGGCGAAAAACAAATTTAATAAACAAATAAAAACTTGAAAGTCTTTTTTGTGAATACAATGCTTCCTAATACTAAAGGGAAACAATTAAGCAGAAACCAACAATAGTAACAACTATGTTATACAACATATTCCTCATAAGTGCCTCACTTCTATAATTACCACTACACTGCACAATCGATAATGCAGAGTTAAAGTGTGTCAATTTGGGAATAACAAGATGCATTAAAATGTTAAAAGTTAAGATAACTTATTAGTCATGACTAAGGAAGCATCAGAACGTTAGTGTCAGCAGACTATAAATGTACAGTATAGGTCTCATTCTTTCGTGATGAAAAAAACACCAGGGCTAAGGAAAGATATTTTTAGAACTAAAGTACTATATTTCTGTGACTAAGTTCAATATGAAGGCAACTTATGAAAATTAAGTAAGTTACTTTGGGTTCACAAAGCACCTTTGGGACAACCATGACCTGGATGACTAAGAATCTCCATGGACATTTGCTTTGGGTTCCCTTTTCTTCTATTGATAACAGACTTGGGAAATTTCTGATTCATATTAACAGAACAGATAACCAAACACATACAGAAAGCAATGCTGAAAAGGCTGATCTGTATGCATCCCATGATTAAGAGAAATTGTGAACCTAATGTGTAGCCAAATATAGACAAAGGCTATTCAGCAGTGTGAACAATTTGTCCAAGTACTTTCAAATTAGTTATGTAAAAGACCAAACACTAACCCAAGTAGCTCTAAATAGAAGCTTCCTCCAAATGAAGAGAAGGCACTTGTTAATTTCATTTGTCTGATATCAACAATACACAAACACACATGCACAAAATGAAAAACATTTTTTCACAAAACTTCTTCATGGTTTTACCCAACCTAGTACCTGCTTCAGCTAAATATTAAAAGTAAAATGCTTTGAATATTATGAAGTTACAAATTCTTGGTATTTTGGATTAGATAGAACACATAAAGTTTTGTGAGATCATTGGCCAGTTTAGGTTTGGTATAATCTGGGGAATTTGCTGATAGAGGTGGGTGAATATGTTGAAGGCCTAGCTTGCTGCTGGTGTCATGAGGCAACTTGGGCCAGTGACAAAATCATCCCCCCCGAGTGGCTCATCTCTGTAAGCCAATTCCATATGGTTCCTTGGATATCTAGAGTCTTTAGGAAATAAAGTAATAACATCTAGAGCGTCAGTGGATCAGTAAGGTAATTTGAACATAAGTATGGGCCCATGTTTGGGCTTAATCCGTGGCAATAAGAGGAAAACACTGGTTGTTTCTCGTATTGGTGACTTGTTCAGATGATCATGTTTCAAATGGTTAATTTTCTATTAGAAAAAATCCACACTAAGAGTCCTGCCCAGTCAGGACGATTAATTACTCACTGTGGGATGGATCCTATCTCATTGTGTTCAAGTCTGGAGAGGGAACAAAGGTGCCACTGGCTGCAATAGGTTTTGTTGGGAACTGGATGGATACGTCCATCCAGACCTTTTAAGACTTCTCAGGCCTCTTTAGTATCATTAATTTTGCTATCCTTCTGGACACTGCAAGGAGCACTGTGTGGCAGTGGTTCCATTCCTTTCTTAGCAGATGGTTCTAGTTAGCCCTGATAGGGCAGGAGAAATCTGAAGCAATGACCATTCCTTGTAGGGTAGCACATAGATAAGTTCTCTCTCCTCTCTTATTTAATATTTAAATGATGAAACTGGGAACGGTCATCATGAGGTTGAAATCAGTATCATAAATATATCGATACTGATAATATCCAACTTTGCATAGATATCCTAGAGACCTGGACCAAACTAGTGACATTGCTGAAGCTCTGCTCCGGTGGCTGGAAAATGTGAAAGTCTGGGTAGGAAAGAACAGTTTTAAATTGAATACGGATAGTCCTCTATTTATGACCACAATTGAGCCCCAAATGTCTTTATTAAGTGAGACAGTTCTTAAGTGAGTTTTGCCTCATTTTAAGACCTTTCTTGGCACAGTTGTTAAGTGAATCACTGCAGTTGTTAAGTTAGTAACACAGTTGTTAAGTGAATCTGGCTTCCCCATTGATTTTGCTTGTCAGAAGGTTGGAATAGGGGATCATATGACCCCAGGGCACTGCAACCATCATAAATATGAGTCAGTTGCCAACATGATGAATTTTGAACATGTGACCATGGGGATGCTGCAATGGTCATAAGGGTGAAAAATCATTTTTCATAAGTCACTTTTCTCAACTGTAACTTCAAATTGTTATTAAATTAACTGTTGCAAGTCGAGCACTACCTATACTAGCAAGAGAAGAGTTGCTGCCTGCTCCAGTAGTATCTCTAGATAGAATGGCACTATGCCTGAAGCAGGAGGTCCATAACTCCTGGATTCATAAGTCTTACTAAAACAGCAGATGACTATTCCAGAGGGGTCTTTCTGATTGGGGAAAAAAATGGGACCTTATCTGGGGTGGGAAGATTTTCCTACAGTGCCTCATGCCTTTGTCATCATCCGCTTAGAATAGTGCAACATCCTTTACTACATGCAGTTGCCTTTGAAGGTACTGCCTAAAGCATGTTACATTAATGTTGAGGGACATGCACTAGTTACCAATAGGCTTCTGGGTGAAATTTAAGATCGAAATAGCTTGGATTTTAGTTACCTAGACCAGTAGTTCTCAACCTGTGGTCCGTGAACCCTGGGGGAGCCACAATGTTGTCACAGGGGGTCCGCTTAAAGAAATGTTATGATTTAAATCTTGAGTTTAAGTTGATTTAAATTTTGAGTTAAGGCACAGTTAAGGTCTGTGGCCATGAAAGATATTTAAAGAGGGTCCATGGTGAAGAAAAGATCAAATAAATTTGGTTTTATTAATTTTATTCTATGTTTTCTTTGGTGTGACATTTTAGTTCTATACTTTTACTGTATACTGTTTTTGGTGTGTTTTACCTTGTAAACCACTAAGAAACCTTAGGGATTGGTGGTCTATAAATGTGATAAATAAATATTCTTCTAATGCCATAAGAGCCATGTGAAAAAAGGCAGATTTTCTTTTAAAGCTCTGGATTTTCATAGTTAAATTAACTACCAGTATATAAGTGTAACTATTAAATTCGTAACTGTTTATGAATTAAATAAAGTATTAATATCTGTCTGTTATCACAGAAGAATATAATATTCAGGTGAAAATACTATGTAACACTTCCTGGATGTCTTGAACCTTCCTGATATGCTCATTACCAAAACTGAATCTATTTTTCTTTGAGATCACAATTCAATTTGTTGAAAATTTATAACAAAGCTGCTAGAGATATTGTTGACACATCTGTAATAGTTCCTTGGAAAATGTACTCTTCCATCTATAGCACTCATGAACTGCATTATCCATCATTCTGTGAGGTCAGCTATTAATGTCATTTTCAAGTATGATTTATGCTTCTGATTCTAATCAGCAAGCCTATCCTTTTGCAGTTTTTATTATATGTTAATTTAAAAATACGTCATCAAAATTCTAACTACAGAAGACATGGATAATCTACACCGTGAACGCTCAAAGTCTTAAAGATGTATTTATACCATTATTTGTATTTTAACTGTAGAAACAGGCAGCTACTTTAGATGTGTGTACACACACAGACACATATACACTTATAATGTATATTACCCCCATTGTCTTTTAGCAGTGCCTAGATGTAGTGATGCCAAATGACAGCGACATCAGAAAGAAGGAATATGAGAAGCTGGAGAAGTACCAGGCCCTGAAGAAGAAACTAGAGATGATGTGGAAAGTAAAAGCTAAAATGTTCCCCAGGGGTGGTAGGAGCACTTGGGGCTGTGACTAAGCTGGAAAGTGGCTCCAACAGATCCCAGGGACAACATCAGAGGGCTGTGCGCATATGTGAGTGTCTCTCTCTCTCCCTAGAATGGTGACATCTGTGAAACAGCCAGTAGAAATAAGTGATGAAATTCCAGTGATTCAGTGCTGAACAACAGGCAAGTTAACAGCTCACTTCGAATACCATAACTATGTGTTGCGCGACTCATTGCTCAGAATCCAAACTAAAGTGAAAACAATTTGTTTTCATTTTCTATCCACTCAATTGCATTCATGGCTTTCTCTGTATATTTCTCTACTTTTCTACAATTCTTTGGGTGAAAAACAGTAATTATTCTTCTGACTTGTTAATTTGGGCATCACCTGAAATCAGTTTCTGCAAATGAGGAGTTACAAACAACTTTATGCTTTCAGGTTGTGACTTGCCAACTGACGCAAAATAGGGTTTATCGGTTCTGACACTGTACCGTAACGTATGGTTAAGGTTTCCTAATTTTTATTAGGCATGTCTAAATTAAACCAGAAAGCTTAATCAAAATAAAACATTGTTTTCAGTAATAACTGTAGAAAGAATGCACTGTGACTGTCCAGTCTCATAATCATAATCATCTGGAATAACTAAAGTTCTGTTAAAGTAAAATATCTATTACTAGGCAACTTAGGAGTGATTATCGTTGTACTAATACTCTTTTTCCCCACAGTGCTTTAACTTTTTGTCAGTAGCCATTCCTAATTTGTCTTTAACATTTTTAATTGAAATTTACATCTACTATAATTTATTTATTTTAGCACCGGGAAGCTACTTTTCCCATTCCAACACACAAGTTAAACTTACATGCCTACTAAAGATACCATCATCTCATCCATTAAATAAGCATTACAATGAGTTGCCGTGAGAAATAAAAATCCAAAGTACCATACATGTAGTTTTCTTTACAGCTTAGGATAGGTAGAGAAAACTAGTTTGGAGAATTTAGGATCCCCGTCTTCTAGGCAACTATCGAACTTTCTCCGATACAATTGACTTTTCCTTGAAACTTAATCCTACCCGGTCAAATGCTTCCATGCTTTTTAACGTATCAAAAAAACCAAGTATAGATTTACCTACTTCCAGTACTAGAGATTTACAAAAGGTGGGGAAGTTTAGCCGAGAGTATTTGCCCGGTTTAACTCAAAAGTTCTGCAGAAAAAGAGCTCCAGGATGGGGTTTGGGACCGCATAAAGAAAAGGCTAATTCCTTCCTCGGAAACCCAGTTGCAGAACGGGGAGGCAGCCCGCACACCGGGTCACATAAAGCCCTGGTGGTGGTGGTGGGGTGGTGGTCTTGAATGCCTGGGAAAGCCGAGGCCACTGTGGCCGCGGGGCGGAGTCTCTCTCCGTCTCGCCCCCCCTCCCCCGTCCCATCGCCACACTTTTTGTCTGAAAAGCGCGGAGAGTCACAACTCTCTTCCCACGAGTTGCGATGCGCCCTTGTTCCGAAGCCGCTCACAAGATCGACAGCAAAGCCCCGGTCGGGAGAAAGATCGATGACGCCACAGCACCTCATTCTGCGCCCTCAAGAAGGGGCTCCGGCGAGCGGCTTTCAATTCGCGAAGGGCTGCGGGGAGGGGGGGGAACACAGGAACCGAGGACCTCTCTCCCCCCCCCCGTCGCTTCCCTTCTGAGAAGAAGGGGGACAAATAACGGAACACACACACACACACGCGTCTGTCTCAACTCTTCGCAAATCCAAACTCACAGAACGGAGATTACGGGGGCGATGGGTGGGGGGCATAGACACTCGCCGCTTCCGAATTAAAAGCCCCTCACCGCACACCTCGCCTCTCTCCCGGGAATAACGCTGTTTTTAAGCGAAGAGGACCGGGC
Organism: Oxyrhabdium leporinum; assembly: GCA_032468155.1. NCBI lineage: Eukaryota > Metazoa > Chordata > Lepidosauria > Squamata > Cyclocoridae > Oxyrhabdium > Oxyrhabdium leporinum. The sequence goes on from JANHFL010002332.1 coordinate 50,943, forward strand.
ATTTGTTCCCAAAATGGGTTTCGGGGCTTTCTCTCTCCCCTCACGCCTCTCTCCCTCTCTCTCCCCTCCCCCCACACCGCCGACCCCCGGACTTACCTCGCACCACATTCCAATTGCTTGGTCGGTCCAGCGCGCGCATGCACAATTGCGCGCAACCGCTAGCCGCGCTTGCAGCCAGCCTGCCCTTGGCGAGGATTAGAGCAGTAGAAAGCCGCTCGGCTGAGCTCGCCAGCCAGGCAATCCCTTTCTCACACACACACCCTCACCCCCGTCTCGCGCTCCCGAGTGTACGAGAAGTTAAGCTCCGCCCAAAAAGAGGCGGGCGCAAATTAAAAATCATCATCGTCATCAATAATGCTGATGATGCTGATAATAATAATAATAATAATAATAATAATAATAATAATAATAATAATAATAATAGTAATAGTAATAGTAATAGTAATAATAGTAATAATAAAGCATGGTGGGTTTGATCCCGAGCCGGACTCCTCCACTCCTCATTTCCTTGGTAGTTCTTTTAATTACGAATTTCAAGTTTGCCTCTCCTCCAGAACAAAACAAAACAGAACAATGCCAATGCTCTCACAAAGCGAACTGTTTTGTTGAAAGCATTTGACTTTTGAGAGAAATGTGTAATCAGGGATCAACCGGAACTTTGAAAAGCTGAAAGGATCCGCTCCTGGCCGGTGAGGGGGGAGGAAAGACGAATGTCTTTCGTAAAATAGTGCAAAAATCTGTTAATTCGTGGGAAGAATTAACAATTTTGTGATCCAAATCTTTTTCTCTTGTCACGTGTCCTACTTTCCATGGTCTTTCTAGCCCACGCTCCTGCCTTCCTCCCTAACAATTTTGCCTTCTTCGCTCATCCTACTGGCAGGTCCCACATGCCTACAGCCTCCGCCTTCATTCCTTCAATAGTAACATTATTAATAAAGTTATGAAAAAAATGGACATACCCTCCTGTATTCATTCGAACAAAAATATTAAAACTGTTTATATTAGGTGTGTTTTGCATGAAGGATAACTAATAGCAGGAACTTCCTTTGTGTATCCTTTCTCATAGTTTCCTATTCTTAATGACTTACAAATAAAACTCTTTAAAAGAATATTGACATCAATCGATAGATTAAGACATCCTTCCTCAGGCTTAACAGAAATTTATTGCACAAAAAAGCAGCAACACATTAAATTTGTAGATTTGTATGCTGAATGGTTTACACACTAAAGCTGCAGTTCCAAATATTTGGAAGCCATCCCTTTTGAAGTGGGTGTTTTGGGACAGTTTTTTTAGTTTTTTTGAGTTCAGGAAATGTGTATCCTTCTGACAGAAACTTCCAAAAGTAAGATCTACAGTATAATTAAAAATAAAAAAGGGTCCCCGAGTTGAGGTTATTACATATGTTTGAGGGAGAATACACTAAGCTTAGTTAATAAACAGCATAGTATTTCTTTTAGCTGTCAAATCTATAAGTTAACAATAGAAACTTTTAGACAATTTAGCACTTGAAGAATGGCATTCAGATATATGATCTATGCCTATGGTTGAAAAAAAAACATGGATAAAATTCAAATTGTAAGTGCATGGAAGGCAGAATCATAATTGCATTGAAGCTGGAATGCTTCTATCATACAAAGTAATAAAGTGTAACAATATTGTGGCAATGAAATGTCTATTCTAACTATTGTGAATTTGGAATGTTATAGGGGTAATATATAAATGAAGCAAGATTTAAAGGAAAATGAAAATTGAATATTTACTTTCTTCCCCATCAACTTTAAGCAGCAGATTTTAGCAGGCACAGTATTGCTTTTTTTACACCTAGTCAGGAAAAACCAAAGGTACAAGTACAGATTAGATGAAACCTGGCTCAAAAACAGTAACTGAGAGAGGGGCCTCACAGTCCT
>JANHFL010002332.1:60495-70741 GCA_032468155.1 Oxyrhabdium leporinum
AAGAGACATTAAAAAGTACAAGGTGCTTTATTCCAGAATAGATAAGATAATGGTATATTTGAACACAGTAGAGGAAAGAGAAGGAAAAAAGAGGGCTATGATTTATTAAGAATAGATAAATCAGATCTGTTAATTTAAGATGGCAATTTGAGTGATTTCATTAATAAATACTGAAAGAGATGAACTCTGGAGAAAGAAGTAGGAAAGCAAGGCAGCTAATTAGTTTTCCTATGGAAGCTAATAATACATGAAGTAAAGGAAGAGGACTAAGTACGGTACAGCATGAAATGCAGAAAATAATTTCAGAATTAGGCCTGTATACAAGTTAGGAAGAAAGTCAGTTCAAATTTAAATGAATAAGAACAGTTAGATAGTTTGATTTTTCCTTAGCATATGCTTAGCAACTTGGCGACACATACCAAATGGAGTCATGAAAATACACGTCACGTTTGCTAGAACAGTGGAGCATTGGCTGAGAGGGGGGATAAAAGTAAAGAAAAAAGTCTAGGAAGAGATCAGAAGTTGGAGGTAAATAATGGAAATAAACTTCAAGAAAGATATTATTACATTGTAGGTCACAGTACAAGCAAGATGTTGAGTGGTACAAACAGTGAAATGGGGAGGATGTATGAAAAGTGACAGTGTGATGTTCAAACAAGAAAAAAAAATCCATAATGGAAAGAGCTAAAAAGTACGGTTCTTAAAGATCAATGGAGTGACCGTGGCAGCAAGTGGTAGAAATGAAAAGTGGGTGCCATGTAACTTTTAGACGAGAGGTAGCTAGTTTTTTTCTTGAAGATTGAAGTCACAAGGGAACAATCTGGATGTGTTATGAAAGAAAGCAAAAGCTAACAATTCAGACAATATGGAAGAAAAAGCCCAGGAGAATGACATAGCAACAAAGTGCTGCCAGAGAGAATACAAAGGCACAGAATGACTGCCAAAGATTTAAGAAGCAATCAAAAGCTGAAACGTACAGGTGGCCTCCAATTTCCCTTCTGTTTGTTGGTTTCTGAAAAAAACCCCCTCAAAGAGCCGTGATAGGAGAGCAGCAGTGAGGGCAGTTTCCAAAGAGAGGGCATCTTTTGGTGTCGAAAGAAATTTGTTACAGAGTTTGCTTAACTGTTTTGTGCAAAGGTATCATGAGCTGAAGCAGCTGCAGTGAATGAAAGGTGGTGGATGAGTGACTGTAACAATGCTAGAGGCAACAGGGAACACACTGAGGCCAGGGTGAGACGAGGGTGAAATGATTAGAAATCTGAGAGAAGAAGTGACCTACATCAAAAGAGAGAAGAGCAGTAGGGTAGAAAGTAAACATTTTAAAGGTGCAGGTCTGAAGCGTCAGATGCCTAAATTTACACAGTCAATAATCCGTAGTGGGATTAGAGTTTTCCATGTCCATTTACGTCCTTTGAGAGGGATGGGGGGAGGCTTTCAGGCTATTTTATGGCAGCAGGATATAAACCGGTGTTTCCTTTCTGAGCATGTGTTGTGCATTTTCATATAAACAGTGGGTGGGGGGGAACCACAGTCACAACATGTCATTTTTCACTTTTAGATCAAGCCCAGTAACACATATTAACGTATTGACTATGAATGCTTCCTCTCCCTGTAGAGAATTTAGCTCTAATTTTAACACTTACACGCTTTAGGAAGATGATTCTTTATGGTTTAAAGCTATCTCTGTAGAGCCATTTCGTAATAATCTGCCTTGCTTGAATCTGATCACTGCAGTTGATTCCATGCATTGATAATGAAGCTTGAAGCTTGTTCGTTTCTCAGTATAAATCCACTCCAAAGACCTTCTACTTTAACAGTGCTGTGTGTGTGTATTTCAGTATAAGTGAATGTGTAGAACTAAAATTGCTGCAATTTCTTTACAAATGACTCACAGTATGCTTGTCCTTCCCTAAAATGCTGCCAGCGTGTAAAGGATTTTCAATGAGCAGTGCAAATAAGCCAGCAGTGGAGAAGGTTTGAAGCTGCACTGGTATAACAGTTTCCTGGCACACAGATGATCAGGGCTAGAAATCCAGGTCTCTATAGTATCCAACCCATCTTCTGTTGCTGGTCACAAATTGGAAGTTTTGAATTTCTAGCCTGGTTTCTTTTACGAGCTGGATATTTAGCACTACGGTACCATCATGTGGAGTGGACTTCCTAGCAGAGGTGAGCAATGCTTTTTTAAAAATATAAACCTTACAGAATTCTACTCATTTCAAAATGAGATGCAGCCTTGTAATCCTCACATGTTTAGAAGTGGAATTTTGTTTGTCATCTATAGCAAAAGACCACCAAGGCTAAAAAAAAAAATAAGGGGAAAAACAGGTTATTATCTTTCTGATTATAACTAAATGTAATGTGTTGTCTCCTCTGTATTGCTGGTATAGTATTTATTACCAGAAGAGACTATCCTGGCAGAATGGTCATTATGCATTTCAAATACATTAACACACATCTATTGATACAATATGACAAGCTGATGATTAACTAATGAGGCTAATTAATCATCAGTGTGATTATATACTTGTGGTCAGAAAACAAACTGCAGAGCATAAAATCCTATTTATGAAAAGCTTGACTTGAACTATAAATGGCAAATGTGCCTTTCAGTTAATAAAGTTAAAAGCAATATGCTGACATGATATGTATCTGATTTTGTCAGTATTAAAAAGATATGACCTGTCAGATATGGGACAACCTCTAGTAATTTGTTTGCAGTGATAACTTGTTTTATAAGAGGCATAAAATTCCTATGACTCCTGCCTAACAACATTTTAATTAAATATGACATTTAAATGTTGCAAATCTTTTTTTAAGACCTGAATACGTTGCTGGTAATAATCTCTGGAATTCACATTATCAGTCCCTTAAGTTTAAAAACAACATGTCAGAGGATTAAGTTGTGTTTACATGTCTAAAAAGTTCTGCCCAATCATTTTTAGTTTGTAAATTATTCACCAAATCTTGTTATTTGCTTGCTTATTATGGTTGAAATGGCTGCTCCTCTTTGGATATTTGTTTTAGGGATAGGTGGTAATATCCAATAGGAAAGAAAACCATTTCTTGTTACAGAATGAATAGTAACTCAGTCCTTTCATGAGAACCTAAGCCATCTCATGCCTTTTGCTGTAAATTTATTCACAAGGCAGTTGTTTTTATAGCTTTCAACCCCAGAGTTATGGAAAAGAATGTATATATGTTTGACAGAAGATTTGAGAATTTCTATTTACTAACAGTACATGTAAAGCATGACTAACCAGCAGAAAACCTATTTCTATTTAGCCGATCTGTCTTTGCAAGTCCCAGGGCTACTATCTTGCTAGAAGCCACTGTGTGCTTTTGAAAGCATGAAATTAGTTTCATATATTGAGCACATGGTTTCTCATTTAGTATAGTTCTTTTTATGGAAATGGCCAATTTATGGTTCACTGCCAGAACTTTTGTCTTCTGTCAAAGCTGATAGCTTCTGCTAAGGTGTCCATGAGAGATACTAAAAAATGAAAAGAGTTAAATGGAAAAGGGAGAAAACCCTAATTAGAACTAAGAAAGGTATAATGGATTTGCAGATTTATTTCAGAATATTATTTGGATGTGCCTTTTTTCTCATCAATGCCTGAATTTGACCTGTTTTTGTGAAGATTAATAAAACTTGCAAGGAACTTTACTGCATGTAAAGAAGGTTTAAAATGGACTTTTTAGAATGAAAAACTATTCTGTTACACTTTTCCTTATGGTCATTTTTCAAAGGAAAGAAATAAAACTGGACTGTAATTCTTATTTTATGTTGAGTTGGATCCAAAATGCAGTGGATCTAATGTATTTATAACTAAGTGAATTCAGTGTTTCTTTTTATTAGACAATCATTGATAATATTGATCTAATGTTGTAATAATTGTAGAATTCTTATTGAGAGTAAATTGCATATATTAATTTGCATAAAAGTATCAATTAAAAAACAAAATGAATGCAAATTTCAAGCAATAAAATGGTATTTTTGCTCTATTTACACAATACACTGTACAACTAACTTAATGTGTCACTCATAACTTTCATGTCTTAAAGAGATTTGTTAGATATTTATTACCTTCAGACATGCTGGTTTTCTGGGATAGTTAATATTATATACACTAGGTATAGTGGTAGTGGTAATTCCTGAAGAAATTTAACTTGAACTTTTAATTTTTAATCAGTTACATTTCTTTAATGTTGAAATAATGCAATCGTTTCAGCAAATGTTGAATTAATATAGTATAAGAATGTATACATATGCATATACTGTACATATTCATATACATATTCATATTTTACATATCCATATGTGTGTGTGTGTGTGTGTGTGTGTGTGTGTGTGTGTGTGTGTGTGTACACAGTAGTGGCCAAAATTGTGGAAACCTTTTAGGGAAAGTGTGGTTTTGAGGTTTGGAGTAGTACCATAAAATTATATATCAATGGAAAGATAATTTAATCAAGAATGCAATGCAATAACTTTTATGAAGGATTTTCTATTAGAATAGCAGTTATAAAAAAGAAAAATAAAACACGTAGAAAAAATGAGATATACAAAAATTATCACCATAGAAAAAGCGAGATATATAAAAATTATCACTATGTCAGTGAATACTTAGTTGGGTAACCTTTAGCATGAATTATGACCTTACAATATCTTCCCATGGAGTGAACCTTTTAGTTCTACAGCTGTTATAATATGAAACCAAGATTGAATGATTGCTTCTATTAACTAGGTTTTATTGCTGGGTCGCTTCTGACTATCAAGTTTCTTTAGTCGGCTCCATAGGTTTTCAATTGGGTTAAGGTCTGGGCTATTCCTGGGCCATTCCAGCAGTGGAATATGATTATCTTGAAACCACTTTTTGCACACAGCAGCAACATGACATGGAACTGAATCCTGTTGAAATATAAATGCTTCATTGACTTGGAAAAGATCACATGCGGAAGGCTTCAGTTTGGACTCAAGTATTTCATTAATGTATTTTTGGCCATTTATATTCCCATTAATCACACAAATTCTGCCCACACATTTTGATGTCATACAACCCCAACCCAGATCATAACACTGACTGGGTGTTTCATGGTACATGTAATGCAATCAGGATTCTCTGATTCTTCTCCTTACGTATTTAATGCCATCACTACCAAACAGGGAGAACTTGGTCTCATCACTCCAAATAACATTGTCCCATTGTTTCTCTCTCCAGGTAACATAGGTTTTAGCCCAGTTTAGTCTTTTCAACTTTTGTTTGAGGGATAAAAGTGGCTTTTTTTGTGGAATTCTAGATTTTAGGCCAAATTCCTGCAGTCTGCGACAAACAGTCCTTGCACTTAACTTCACATTGCATTGCGCCATTTCATCTTGTATATACCCAGATGATTTTCTTCTGTCACGTGGGAACAGTCTCTTAATTCTTCTATCATCACTTGCTCTTGTGCACCTTTTCCTGCCTTTACCAGTGTGGTTTTGTAGTGACTGAGTCTCCTTATACCTCTTCAAAGACAGAAATACCACCTTTGGTTAAGTTTTTACCAATTTTTCTTCTAATTTCTTTATGACTCTAGCCTTGTTCACTTAATAATACTATTTTACATCGCTTTCTGGGTGACCATTCAACTCTTTGCACCATTACTTTAATTTCATTGCATTTTACAAGCTCACTAAATGAAAGAACACAAAAAACGCAACCAACTTGATAGCGATCACATAACACACTGACAAATGTCATCCTCTCAGCTTCAATATATGACATCAATAACTGAATCCTACTGTGATCTGATTGGCTCATTGCCAAAATAAGATGACACCTGATTGGCTCTCTAAACACTCATGCTTATTGGCTACAATCAGATGAAGGAAAGCTACTTCATATCAACCTAAGCAAGTTGTGCTTCCTTTTTCTGGTTATTTGGCTATAACTTTTCATGGAATATGGATAATTGAACAAACTTTGTTGCATTACATTCTTGATTAAATTATCTTTCCATTGATATATAATTATATGGTACTACTCCAAAACAAATGGTGTTATTAGCCATCAAACCTCAAAAATACACTTTTCCCAAAAGGTTTCCACAATTTTTGCCACTACTGTATGTAATGTAAATATTTAATAATTATTTGGGGTCCAGTAAGAAATATGCGTAAGTTGTAGGGCGCTAATAATTTTGTATTGCACAAATAGCACATTGTGCTAATAATAAACTCAATTGGTGAATGCCAATAGGATTGCAGCCAGAATAATACCATTTAACAAGAAGGTATAAGCATGTTTGTGAAAATTCAAAAAATGACAGAAGCCCCATATTTAAATCCTGGAAGGGGGAAAAAATCTGCAACCCATTTAGGATTAGATAAAATGCGAAGTATCTACTAGGGGAGACAGAAAACCAGAATGGGATTGAAATGGAATGGGAGATGGAATAGAATACACTGCAATTTTACATATTGCAACATTTTACTGTAATTCGTTTTTATATAATTTCCATCCTGCTTATGTCTGTGAAAGAGTTTTCTATTGGGGGGTTCAAAATTGACATGAGGATGGTTGCAGCACCAAGCCCTCACCCCTCCATATGTCATTCATCACATGCAAAGGGGCAGGATTTTCACACGCACACACACACACACACACCACCCCTAGCCAGACTTTGGTTGATCCTAATTGCAAGATTTCATACCAATGTAACACAAAATAAAAGCCCAAAACCTAACACAAAGAACTTTCATTAATGGATAAGACATGTATTTTAAAAAAACAAACAAACACATGGATTCTAAAGTACAAATTGCCTCCATTCCCACAATATGCTTAACTAGGTCAGTGGGAGGGTATAAGGCATCAAGACAGCATAAAGATCCAAATAATCCAGTCAAATGAGATAAAGCAGCTTAAATGTATCCTAGGACTGTCCCAGTATGCACAGTGTTAAATTAACTCTCTATTGTCAATTATATCATAGAAACATATAAGTCCTGTTAACCAGACCATTTAGTATACAGAGTCTCTCAAGGAAAAAGAAAGAGAATCTGAAAAAGCATGTCTGTCCATTACAGATCATGATGGGTTGCAGCGATGCATGGAAAAGGGAATAGAAATATCATGTAGCTGTGCCTGTAATTTTCTCATGCAAGGATTCATGGGATATCAGGCACTTCCTACAGAACATGGGTAATGCTCCAATAACTTCAAAAATGGGTGATTTTTGTGTCAATATTTGTGTGCCAGAATCATGGTTATAGAGATTAAACTGAGTTAGTGGCTAGCTGGCTCATATGTGTTGTAAGAATAATGGCCATTATTAATATCTCAGCTGAAAACTCCCTTGGAAATGTGTTCCAATGTCATCTTCCATTTCACTTCTCCACGCATTTAAAGATGTGTTCAAGATTCTCCAATCATTTCACTATTTGCACATTTGATTAGTATTGTCCTATCATTCACAGGTTTTCCTAAGCTACCCCTTGGGAAAATATGTCCTGTTGTGTGACACAAAGGTCAGACTTTATGGCACATCTCATAATGAGCTTTAGGCTGCACAGGTTTAACAGCTAAAGCTCATTATATTGCAAGTTGTTGTCATTAAAGGCTATTGTGAAAAGATATTTTTTAAAGGAGCTTATCTTGCAGCTCAGAAATCTGTGAATGAATGCTATAGAAGTCTTGAATTAACTAAATGCACTAAGAGTTGGGCAGAATTCAGTCTTACAAAGAAAAGAAATTCAAATCCTCCTCTTCTAAATGGAGAGCTAGCTGTAATCCGAAGCAAGCAGCTAAAGCATTAGTCACTCTGTGAAAACAGACCAAAAAGAAGAATCTGTCTCTTTCTTTTCCTTCAGAGGAGACACAGAAACCAATGTGGCTGAAATAGGGTGAAATTTTGTAGACAAAGACATTGATGATTAACAATAACAAATATTCCACACTTCAATCTTTTGTTAACAAGTATCAAGTAAGTTTAATATGTTCCATTAATTAAATGTTTTAAATAATGTCATCATTATCATTGTTGTTGTCATCTTATCCTTCCCCTGAGAAATACTGTGTTTCCCTGAAAATAAGACCCAACTGAAAAATAAGCCCTAGCATGATTTTTCAGTATGCTTGTAATATAAACCCTATGCCCAAAATAAGCTCCAGTTAAGACTGTCAGTCAGATGGATGCATTTAGTACTGTATTTCCCCCCAAATAAGACCCAACCAGAAAATAAACCCTAATGCACTTTTGGGTGGGGTGATCTCCAATTTAGCTCAATAGTCAAAGGGGGATTTCAATCTGATTCAATAACAACATCTGCTCTTGGTTTTAGAAAGCTGTATAGTTACTTCAAAGGATTTAAAAAATTAAGAAAGAGATTATGTAGAAACCTACTGAAACTATAGAAGACATGAAGTTTTTTTATGATATGTAATTAAAATTGTCAGGTCTACCATTCAAGAGAAAATCTGATTGCACCTGCACCAAGAGATGTTCAGATTCTGGTTCAGAATTACTAGGTGAAATTCACAATATTTGGGGAGAGGTGGAAGTCTCAAAATAAAGGAACACATTTATTACTGCACATATTAACTTACCTATACCATCTTTCCTCTAGTCTTAAATATTTAAACAATAAAGTTATTTTCATCTGGGTGTCCTTCAGATGGACTGTAATCCTGAACCATAATTCTAATAAATCCCCATTAGCAACTTTTGGACCACTCTGACTGGGAATTATGGTCCAGCATTTATGGAAAACACTGTTGGAAAATCTGATTGGCTCACAGCTGCAGAAGAGAAGTTGTAGGCACTGTACAATTTTATTGTCAAACATAGCAGCAAAGAGCTCTGTAATTTATAGAAACAGCATTGTTGTTGCTCCATTTGTTTTCTGGCATTTCCCTCTTTGTAGAGACTTCAAACATGAGGCTTTCTCATAAACAAGCTCTGTGAAGATATAATTCACACATACAACTTGCTCAAGAGATAGATAACTTTGGGAGGGTGGTTCTCATCATTCCTTGGAGGCAAGCTCTAGTTAATATTGGGAGAGGAGAGAACTAACTGTAGAGTTAAACAACGTTCTGCCTCTTTTCCATTTGACATATATATGAAGAAATCTTGTGAGGTCATCTGCATGGATTGAAATATCATCAGGATACTAATGATACTCAGTTGTACATCTCTACATCCAAGTTAACCAAATGATCCCACCAACTATCTTTTCTAGTACCTGGAAGCTGTGAGGATCTGGAGAAAGAATAGACTCTGGCTCAGCCCCAATAAGATTGAGTGGCTATGGGTTCTAAGCAGAGGTGAAATCTAGCCGGTTTGCGCGAACTGGTAGGGAAAATTTTGATTGGTTCAGAGAAATATCACCTCTGGCTGGCCCCGCCCCTACCTGCCCGCTCACCGCTCGCCCCATCCCCTGCTTACTCTGCCCCAACCACCCGCCCGCCACTTGCCCAATAATTCTTCATTAGCAGCCTATATAAGTTTACCAAGCAATTAGTCACCACAGTGTCTCTGCCTGCCTTCCCACAAGGACGTGTCTGTGCCCCAACTGCTCCTGATCTGCCTGCCTGCCTGCCCGGGTAAGTAAGCTGCTGCCGCCACTTGCTTTGCTTCCCACCGGCGCTGCATCCCTGCGCGGCCTGGCTACTGCCCCCCCCTGCGGTCCCCGGAGCTTGCCTGATGCTTGCTTTGCTTCCCACCGGCTCTGCGTCCCCGCGCGGCTTGGCTAGCTGTGCCCAGCCGCGGTCCCCGGACTTTGCCTGATGCTTGTTTCACTTCCCACCGGCGCTGTGTCCCCGCGCGGCCTGGCTAGCTGCTCCCCCCCACGGTCCCCGCAGCTTGCCTGATGCTTGCTTCACTTCCCACCGGCGCTGCGTCCCCGCGTGGCCTGGCTATCTGCGCTCAGCCACGGTCCCCGGAGCTTGCCTGACGCTTGCTTCGCTTCCCACTGGTGCTGCGTCTCTGCACGGCCTAGCTAGCTGCCCCTCCCATGGTCCCCAGAGCTTCCCTTCCCTGCCTTCCACATTGTCTTCCTTCCTTCCCTACTCCATTCTGCACGTGGCCCCGCCATGTTTACCTGCCTTCTTTGTGGGGAACAGAAGCAGCTTCCTCCCTTCTTCTCTTTGTGGGCAGAAGAGTTTTTCCCACCCACCACCACCCAAATACCCTCGTTTTCCCCAAATTCCCCAAGCATTTCTTTGCCTACCTTATTTCCAGCTCCATTGCGTTTCTTTCTCCT
>JANHFL010002332.1:70841-93658 GCA_032468155.1 Oxyrhabdium leporinum
ATCAATTCCAACTTCTCGTGAAAGGAAAAGATCTCGTGAAGTTGGAATTGATTGAGTGAATTTCAAGAAGGAGAAACACGATGGAGCTGGAAATAAGGTAGGCAGAGAAATGCTTGGAGAATTGGGGGAAAGCGAGGGCATCTGAGGGAGGGGTGAAAGCTCCGTGGCGTTGGGCTGCAATGGTAAAACGGACAACGGATCGGCCGGCGCAAGGGAAGGGGGCTTTTCCTTTTTCCCTGCTCCTTGTAGTCTCTCACGCCGGCCTCTCCTTTGCAGCGCAACGGTCCACCCCACTGAGCCCAATGGTGAGCTCCGTGACACCTAAGCAGGGGCCAGGTCACCACCCTGCCTGTCCCTGGAGCTTGCCTGCCTCTGGCTGCAGCTGCAGGGGGGGGGATTATAAAGAGATAGGCTGCGGTCGCTCCCAGTTTGGTTCTGGCCAGCAAAGAGGTGATGGCTGCAGGCCCTTCGCTCCGGCAAAAAGCGGTGCCAGAAGCCTCCAGCCGTCACCTCTTTACCTTTTTTCCTGACTAACCTTTTGCCTGCATTCAGCAGTCAGTCAGCATCACCGTCTCTACAACATTGGTTATGTGACTGGGTGGGCGTGGCCAACTCGACGTCTCACCTTGCTGTGAGTGATGTTGAGTTGGCCGCACCTACTCAGTCACATGACCCCCACCAAGCCATGCCCATAGAACCGGTGGTAAAAAATATTAGATTTCACCACTGGTTCTAAGCCATCATTCTCACATCCTGAGATTGTCCATCTTTATCAGACAAAGTTGATCAACCTATTAGGATTTTGAATTCATGATTACTGATCAATGACTGCCAGCTATGGCTAGAAAGGCTATTTTTATTGGACTTTTTGCAATGCCTTCTACATGGACCTGTCCTTGAAGAACATTCAGAAGTTACACCCAGTTCAGAATGCAGCAATCCATCCCTACTGGTAGGATAGGTACCAACTGAGATTTGAACCCTAATCTCCTGCATCAAAAGTGGTGTTTTAACCATTAACTGTCCATCTGCATATAATCATATGAATAAAAAGTAGCTAGTATCAGACAAATAACTGTTTATATGAAGTTACATTATAAAATTTGAAAACAATAGTATATTGCTGTGAATGTGCCATAGTATAAACAAACAAATAAATAAATAAATCCTCAGTTAGGGAACAAAAATTAGTTCCAATTAGCAAAAAAAGTAACTACAGACACTCCCTTGATGTTGCCAAGTTTGGTAATCCATTTTAACGACTATTCCGCCCAGATTATTTTAATTATCCAAATTCCCATATATTCCTAGTGCAACTCAGTGGCAAGGAAGAATATCAAATTAGGAAATTAGGCTTACTAACGTTTTAAGTCTGATGTTCTCCAGATGCGATAGATTAACATTCATATAAAATTCAGTCAGATGCTATCAGCTGCTAAGCATATGTATAGTTGCTGTCCAAAGCAAGGAGATCTTCTAAATGAGTTGTGTACAGAACTAAAACATTTCAGATTTTTAGGCATTAACATGAATATTTTAGGAGTCTGGGAAATATTCCAATGTATTGGAATTATTCTGTTTTTAATCTAGCACTTCATTTTAGCCATACACACCCATATAGCCAAGTAAGAAAAATGTGCAACATTTCATTGTTCTTTTTATAATTTCTAGATTCCAGATTTTGTCAATATAACATATTAAAGGCATATGTTTGGGGTTTAGCTAATTATGCATAGTCCATAATATAGTGAATAGAACCAGAAAATATATTATTAATTAAGCCATTCATCCTTACCTAGTGAATTAATAACTAAGAAAAATACTCTCTTCAGTGAAATGGTATAAACCAGTTTTTCTCAACCTTTTCTTCACCATGGTCCCCCTTTAAATACCTTTTGTGGCCACAGGCCATGGCCACAAAGACTTAACTCAAGATTTAAATCATAACATTTCTTCAAGCCTTCACAGATCTCATGTGATGAGACATTGTGGACATAGGTTGAGAACCACAGATAAAAACTATTTCCATTCAATTGAACAAAGTTGAAGTGAGATTAAATAAAAGAATTGTTTCTTACTTTCTTCAGATAATTCTTCCTCCAAATTAAATTAGAATTCCAAATTGCATAACAGCCATTCTTTCAAAAATATCACTATTAAATATGATCAAATTTGCACATAAACTTGGACATGCCTGGATATATGTGTTTGTAAATGTATATATGAGAGCCAGTTTGATGCAGTGGTTAAGACATCAGGGTAGACACTAGAAGACTGTGAGTTCTGGTTCCACTTTTGGCACAAAGCCAGTGGGGTGACCTTGGGCAATCACTTTCTCAGCCCTAGGAAGGAGGCAATGACAAACCATTTTTTTGGGGGGGGGGAATCTGTAGGAGATGACCAGGCTGAGCCCGAGAGAGGAGTCAAACATGTCATCAGTCATGAGTCCCTGCAAGCCCACAAGAGAGTTAAGTCCAACCCACCTTGAGTTCCTTCTTAACTCCTACTAATTTCCCTTGACTGTTAGTAGTCCAGATTCTTGTAGAGAGCTTAAATTTGCAGTTAATCTTTATACTCATTTGAACTGTTCGAATCTCCTGATTTCCCCAGCATTTGACAAAACCTTGCCCAAAAAACTGCAGGGACTTGCTGCCCAGGAAGTCATTAAAAATCGGATATGACTGAATGGATTTTTTTTTTTAAAAAAATTGATACACATGCTGTATGTTTACATGAATGAATACATGCAGATCCAGAGAAGTGAAGGGGGTGGAAGAAAGAGGGTAGCCTTGGAGAAAGATTAGTTATCTGAAGCCAAATCCAGTCACACAGAGATTCCTTTTATTCCACTCCTCCAGCTTTATAGCAGTTTCCTCGCTTCCCAGATCTTTTTACTTTTCAGTCCCCATCTGTCAGTGTTTATGTAGCACTCAAAACTAAGCAAGAAGGGAAGAGAAATACGTGATTTAAAAAACTAAGCAGGATAAACGCCACAAGAATCTCCTGGAGTGCCACAAGCTCTCTTTATAATGCTGGACTTTGCAGCTTTCAGCTCATCATATTGTATCTTCCTCAAGGGACTGTTGACATTCTAGCGTGCTTTGTTCCTAAACTAGGAATATTTCTTTCCAATCCTCTCCCAGAATTATGAAAAAAAGTAATAGTACAGTGATATTTTCCAGAGGCCAAATACAGAACAATAATGGATGGATGCAGCACGATGGCATCTCAAAAGTACAGTGGATACCATTTGTAACTTTTTTTAAACTTCTGGATTTATCACCCAGTTCACCATACTTCACCAAATCTTTTCTTCATTCCAATTCTTTACAAAAAAATGCTTACCTCCAAGGTGTCCTAGATAGATCTCCGTGATATTTTTTCCAAACAGCTCGTTCTATTTGATTTAAAAAAAGATTTGCATTCAAAATTACATTTAAAAGAAAAGAAATACTGGTGAGATTCTCATGGATAGAATGTGGTGTATAGATAGTCCCTGGCTTATGACCACAACTGAGGCCAAAATTTCTGTGACTAAGTGTGACATTTGTTAAGGGAATTCTGCCCCATCTTATGACCTTTCTTGCCATAGTTGTTAAGTGAATCACTGTAGTTGTTAAGTTATGTTAAGTGGATCTGGTTTCTCCATTGACATTGGTTGTCAGAAGATCACAAAAGATGATCGCATGACCCTGGGACATTGCAAAAATCATAAATGTGAGTCAGTTGCCAGAATGGTCATAAGTGGGGAAAACAGTCATAAGTTTCTATTTTAAGTGCCCTTGTAACTTTGAACAGTCACTAAATGAACTGTTGTAAGTCACTTAGATTTATATACCGCTTCACAGTGCCATTATTGATGTGGTCTCAGTTACATTGTTTTAATGCCCAAATGCTCACAGCTGTTCACCTCACAAACACTAAATTGCCCAATCTCCAGAAGAATATCCATCTGTTATAAAGGAGAAGGGAGAGGAATTGGAATTATGCATTTCATTAGCGTTTCCCTTTACCATTCTCTAGTCTACAGCTCAATAATTTACACATGGTGGTTCATGATACTTTACTGGGTTGTTTTTTCCCCCATTCTTCCTCCAGAGCCCTGAAGCTGCTAAAGATACTGTACACTTACCCACCCTAAATTCCAATCTGACAGCAGAAACTATTTTTAAGATGGTGGGAAATTATTTGCAAACATTGATTTCGCCAAATTACTGCTGATAAATTTCTTAAGAGTTATGTCCTTTGACCTTAAAAAAATAACTTGAAATTTGATCTCTAGTGAGTATAATGTAATTTAAAAGTCTGGATTTTAAAAAGTACATTAATATTGATATTTGCCCCCTAGTGGATTCAGGAAAAAAAGCATCTGGAGAACTTGAAAATGTGAAAGTGGAATATGAACTTGGATATCATTGCTTTGGGTTCCAGCTTCCAGGTTCATAATTGTAAAGTTACTATGGAAATCTATGTATGAGAGAAAAACCTTGGTTGGTTGATGCTTTTCCCTTTACAAGCTGCAGAAAAATTTTAGAAGAATTTATAGGAAGAGACATATGTTCGTTTTGGTGGCAAGCAATTGGGAGCCGGTACCCTAATCAACACATTTTATTAGAAAGTGAAAAACTTTTTAAATCCTACCTCAAAAACACTTAGAAAGTACTGTGTTAGGGAAAGCAGGATATAGCACTTCTAAAATATAAGATTTCCTATTGGTTTTGAGCGGGAAATTAATCACTTTAAAAAACCCAAACCTGACTTAATCTTAACTAACACATCTGGACTGTTGAGCTTATTTTTTTCCTTTTGCCAGTGGGAAGAGAATCCAATTACTCTTTGGATTTTGCTTTTCCGCAGCCCAATCTTTGTTTTTGATTCTCCAGTCCACGAGAAGGGAACCTTTAACCCAGCCCCTGAATGCTATGTCCAGGAAACCTTGACCTCAGTCTGCTGCTATAGAATGCCAGATATATTTGGAATAAGGCCATGGTTCTTTTATTTGGTAGAGGAGCAAACAGACCTGGTATGTATTATTAAGATCTGATTGGGTGAGGATACAAGGAGGATGCTTATCTGAACTTTGCTAACCAGGCTTTTGAATAAGATATGGGATCTTAAGATCTTTTGAATAAGACCAGAGCAATGATTCCAAGAATGAGAGGAGATTGTGAGGACTTAACCTTGGTTGATATTAAGGGAAGGAGCCCATCCACCATTTGAGTGAGATATAATTATTATGAGCCGCGGTGGCGCAGTGGTTAGAGTGCAGTACTGCAGGCTATTCTGCTGACTGCCGGCTGCTTGCAATTTGGCAGTTCAAATCTCACCAGGCTCAGGGTTGACTCAGCCTTCCATCCTTCCAAGGTGGGTAAAATGAGGACCCAAATTGTTGGGGGCAATACGCTGATTCTGTAAAACCGCTTAGAGATGGCTGTAAAGCATGTGAAGCGATAGATAAGTCTAAGTGCTATTGCTATTATGACTGATATCCAGTTGTACCTCTGTTCCACAAGCTGGACAGAAGATCTAGTAGGAATTCATATCTGAAATCTGGAGGCAATGAGAAAGTAGATGGAATGAAATAATTTGGGGAAAAAAGTTGCAGTTTTTAAAAAATCTATTTATTTATAAACATTTTGAATACAGTGTATTGTCAGGCGTATCATTAACCAAAGAGAAAACAACAAAAATAGACAAACAAAAATATTAATACATATGCTAACAATAGTAGTGATATAACAGACTTAACTATTTTTTTCATATTAGCTTAGCTTATTTTCAGTTCTGTTACTTACATTGGCATGTTCATAGTTATAAACCATCTTTATTTTTCATTTCATACATAACATTAAATTTTCTTTTATCTAATCTCTACCTCTTATTTCTAACCATTCATAAAATATATTCCATGTTAAATAGTATTGTGTCTCCTTTGTCTTTTATTTTTAATATCAATCTATCCATCTCTGTACAGTCTAGTATTTTCTGAATTATATCCTCATCTAATGGGGTGTTCACATTTTTCCAGTATTGTGCAAATAACCCTCCGGCATTATACCCAGCAAGAATATCTCTGTTTCAGATCTATATGTTGTCTAATTATCTTTTCCAACGATGTATGTATTTTTGTCCAGTATTTTTTTGCTTTCACACAAGTCCACCACATATGATAATAAGTACAGCTTTAGAAATATCTTATATAATCTCCTGCAAAGTAATCTCTCTAAACATTTTTAGATTGCGGTGGATGACCTTTTCAGCCTTGTGTTCTATTTCACAAAGATCAGAATGGTTAAACCTGGGTCTTTCTAGTGGCAATGCATAAATGCAAAAGCTGGATGCAGAGAAAAGGTAAGAGAAAGAAGATAGAGATCTTTATACTGCAGAACAGGGCTGTCAAACTCCTGGCCTGAGGGCCGGATGCGTCACGTGCTGGCCACGCCCACGCCTGGTATAGTGAAGTGGAAAAAAAGTCCTGACACATCACTTGATGCCACTGTGACGATGTGAGTTTGATACCCCTGCTGTAGAATATGGTTATTTAATACTATGAACTGCAGGAAGAACTACTCAGTCCAACCTGG
Source organism: Oxyrhabdium leporinum (assembly GCA_032468155.1). Lineage (NCBI taxonomy): Eukaryota > Metazoa > Chordata > Lepidosauria > Squamata > Cyclocoridae > Oxyrhabdium > Oxyrhabdium leporinum. Next base: position 77,426 of record JANHFL010002332.1, read on the forward strand.
ATAAAATTAAGGCTGGCTACTCTTTGAAGACAATAGTAAGGAAGCAGAAACTCACATACAGTACAATAGCAATAACACTTAGACTTATATACCGTTTCACAGTGCTTTTACAGCCCTCTCTAAGTGGTTTATAGTCAGCATATTGCCCCCAACAATCTGGGTCCTCATCTTACTGACCTCGGAAGGATGGAAGGCTGAGTTAACGTTGAGCCTGGTGAGATTTGAACTGCCAAATTGCAGGCAGCCGGTGGTCAGAAGTAGCCTGCAGTACTTCATTCTAACCACTGCGTCACCGCAGCTCTTGGACATGTGATGTGAATAAGATGATGGGACTTTAAAAAAATCGCGAGAAGTAGACAATGGATGCCAGCCATTTGGGTTGGCATGTGTTGGACCTCTTCAATTAAATAGTGACAACTTTTAGGATTCAGGGGGTGCACTTTTTCCATTACAGCACCTGTACTCTGGAATGAAATGCCCTGAGATCTGACATCCTGTTTCAGAGGGCCTTAAGTACATGGTTATTGTTCTAGCATTTGAGTTAGGGTAGAGAGTGGAATGTGCATCTGGAGAAGCAGTGAGAGAACACAGGGCTTTCCCAAAGAGAATAAGAGACTGCATAGTCCTAAAATGTTGGGGGAAGAGGGAAAAGGTTCAGGCTTGCTGAACCTAGTCTCTTTCAGGATGTATCTGTCTAGATTTAGAAGTTTGTAGCTTTAGTTTGTCAAGATTCTGTCCACTATGTATAAGCAAATAAAGGAGTGAATTTGACTGGACTTCAGTTTATTATTGCTTGGTCCTGACACGTGGTTTTTCACGTTTTGTTGATACATATTCCTTGCATTGTTGGCCAGATTGTTTTCTATTTTATTATTTGTTTGGCTCTGGTGTTTTTTTAATGCATTCTACATTATTACATTTTATTCTTTTATCATTGTGAGCTGTCCAGAGAATGGTTGGTGACCAAATCAATTAAATTAAATTAAATTACTGGGTGGCCAGAATCAAATGGACTACCACATTGTCCTCAGATGAACCATGAATTATTTGCAGTCACCATGAATTGAACCTGTCTTTATTATGCTATGATTAACTCTTTTCTACCAAATGCTTCCATAATGTACACAAGCAGAGTCTGATTGCCTATGTAGCTGGTATTCAAAGATAACAACATTTCTAAGTTAACTGTACCTATTAACCATACATGCCACTAAATATTGTATTATCTTTTGATAGTGACTGGCACAGGTCAATTGCCTCAGTCAGGAAATAGATTGGCATTATTCATTCTTGAACCCTTCATGAACGTGTTGGCTGTGTTCACTCTTCATTATTGAAGACTTTTAACTGTTAACTCTTGGGGTTGCTGACTTTCAGGCATGACCTTACCACAATGAAATAAATCACTAACTCATTAATTTTCCTCTATTAAAAGCACATTAGGCATTTTGCTCAGAACGGAATCAATATATCAGGAACCTTGTTTCCTAAAGTGGCAATTTATCCAATGCCTCCATTAAATAGGAACTCCAAACTTCCCTTGAGCAGCAAATACCGCTGAAGTGTGGTTATCTCCAATATTTCTCAGCAGTAAAATTCTCTCCGTGACATTTCAGAATTAAAATCCCAAGCTAAATTCCAGGCCTGTCTCCAGATGCACTTGAAGAAATTGAACAGAAAATGATTTGCTCTTTCTAGTTTTAAAAAGTTGTATGTCTCTGGGGAGACGAGTGGGATGCACGTTAAAATGATTATGGGTAATTTTAACACTGAGACTGTAAAACCGTAGCAATGAAACGAGCCAATATTTTATCACTGAATGTATGTTGGTATATTATACCTACCTTGATTATGTGAGGTTTATGCTCGTTTATAACATAGTCTCTAGGTTAGTGATCCTGATTTGCACAGTCTTGATCAGAGCTGTCAAACTCACGTCGTCACAGCAGTGTCATGTGACATATCACTTTTCCCCCCTTTGCTAAACCAGGCAGGGACATGGCCAATATGTGATGCACGAGTTTGACAGCCCTGATCTAGATTAAAGCTGGGCTCTGGTTGCACTTAAGGTATACTGGCCAGAATTTGCCCAAAACATCCAACGTTGTCCTTACTAACAGGAAAAAGTGTGTATGGCAATTAAGCATGCCTCAACCTGATAACACAAGTTCCTTTTCCTTCTTACTTTGTGAAAGCCTCAACTGACCAAAAGCATAAATGGTCTCATGATCATGACTGTCTGAACAAATTCCTTGGCAAGATTTTGGTAGTGGTTTGCCATTGCCTTCTTCCTAGGATGGAGAGAGAGTGAAGGACTTAAAGTTACCCAGCTGACAACTGTGTTCAACAAACAAGAAATTTCCTATTTTATGTACAATCCACACACAGATTAAAATGCACACATGGCTATTGTATTATTTTAGCAATTTGGATTAATGCACCTTTGGTAGATCTCAAGTATTCTTGCTTTAGCTGGCGTTTTACTCTAAGAGAAAGCAATGTTTTCTTTTGCTTAGCATGCTCTCTGGCTGTAGATAGTCATTTATAAAATATTATGATATATTTTGCTTTAATATGATCAATTGTGGTTTGCTCAATAGCAAACTATGATTTAGTGTAACGTATAGACTAAATGTAGAATAGGAGCTTGACAATCATAAATTAAAAATTATCTTAGAAGAGGGGATTTCTTCAATTTTTCGCTCTGCAACCAATTTAGGACATTTTGCCAAAACATTTACTTTTGCTTTTGACAAACCTGCCCCCTATTGAACAATGGCTTCACTTAACAATCACAGGATTCACTTAATGACCATGGTGATGTGCTTAACTACTGCTGCAAAAAGAGGTCATAAAATTGGCTGAGTCACATGAACTGCTTTACAGCTGACACAACTTATGACTGTAATGGACACGCTAATGACAGTTGTAAATTGAGGACTAACTGTATATTGCCTTATGCTAGAAGAAAGCATTACTGTTGTTTGTGTGTACAATAACCTGCCTTGTTTCAAATCCTGCAAGTCTCAGTCTCTTAAGCTACGTATCTATTTTGAAAGGATCTCTTAAATTTTTAAAGACATTTCTATCCCTATAATTTTTACTTAATCTTGTCATAATTTGGATTGCTTTCTCTATTAGCTGGTCTGCATTACACTGTACAGAAACTGATTTTTCATTATATAAAAAATACAAATACTTTTACAGGTATCTTCCATGACTCATTGTACCAAACTCAAAGGTTGGGGCATGTACAATATACCTTTTTGGGTGAAGAAAGGGACATGTATATATATATGGCTAATTGTCAGCTGGGCTGAATTGGTGAGCAGAATAGTTATTTGTTTTTCAAACTTCTTTAGCCACCCATCTTACATACAGCTATGATTCCGTGCAGCTAGCAGTTAAAATATAAAAACCAAGATAAGGGATAGAACAATTCAAAAACAAAAAATACAATGTAAAAGTATTCAGAAGCCATCATAAAATACAAAAACTTCCAGCTCAAAATCCCATTCATTAGAACAAGCAGTACATCCCCTGCACTGGCTCTACCACATCACTGGGCCCCTGTGTGCATGGGCAAAGTCTTCACATCTTCAGGGCCCTGCAAAAACCCAGCCAGGTTGAGGCCAACCTATCTCTGGAGGAATGATATTCCATAGGCAGATGCCATGGCAGAAAAGGCTCCTTTCCTGGGTTCTGCTGAATGATACATTCTGGCTGATGAGACCTGCCACGTGCGCCTCCTGCCCAACCTGGTTGGAACTGGTAGATGTTATCGAGGGGAGGTGGTCCCCTTCAAATAACCTGAGCCCATGCCATGTATGGTTTCAGCAGCAGGAATTTCCAGCACTGGGAACTGAACCTGGAACAAACTGGCAGCCAATGCAGCACATGCAGCAGAAATGTAACATGTGCAGGTCATGGAGCACATACAATAGTTTGCACAGCTACATTTTGAACCAGTTGAAATTTCTGAATGCTGTTCAAATGCAGTTCTATGTAGTAATCCATATGAAATAACTGAAATAACTGAAGTATGATTGATCACGAGAAGGGTCTCCTGGCCTTGGAAGGGGCACAAGTGGTACACAATATCTAATACTTTTTGAATGCTTTTGGAGCAGAAGACAGGTAGGATGTTCATAAGGTAGTCCTCATTTAAAAACTGCCTCGTTTAGTGACCATTTGCAGTTATGGTGAGGAAAAAGGTAGCTTTACAGCCATTTATGACCTTCTCAGTTTTATTAAGCAAAGGAAAGCTGAAGTAAGATCGCAAGCACAATAGTGGTGTCTTCACAAAATGATTGAGTTGCCAGTCCCAATTCTGGTCTCTGAATGAAGACTACCTGTATTTTAATCTCTACGCAGAGCAAATCGGTATCAACTGATAAAGCACAGATATAATCATATGCAGATTTATGAAAAATATTTTTATTACATAACACCTTGTTTTTAACAATGTTGATTTCTTTTAAAATTCAGAATACCTGCATCATTCATGTAAAATAGCTTGATACAGTACATGGTATAGTTTTTCCTCAAATTCTAATGTTCTCCTAACACCATAATCCTTTATTAAGGGCGACCCCACCCCTCCAAGCCAGCCTTTCCCATCCTCGGGGCCTCCATATGACCAGCTCCCCCAGATCTAGCCATGCTGGCTGAAAACATGTGGAACTGAAATCCAATTCATCTGGAAAGTTCCAGGATGGGTAAGAGTGCCCTAAACAAACGTGCGAACATCTTTAAAAATATTTAAGAAAATTTAAAATCCACTACATCAAGCCATCCCTCAAAAAGTCATGACAAACATATCTGTGTGAATGCCGCACTGTGTTTTTTTTTGCAGGGGAACATCACTCATGCTTTTTTTTAACTTCCAAAGCATGCTCACAAATCAGTTAACACCAAGAGGGGAGAAAAACATTGCCTATGACAATCAGTATAGTTTGCTGAACCAAACAGCTTTATCTTAATAACACACTCATTACTATCAAATAGCAGCTTTAATACCAGTCAAGTCATAGATCTGAGAACAAAATAAACTTATGTTGAAAATTAATCTTTGGGAAGCTTGTAAATCTGCTGGAAAAATGCTTATGTTTCTTTTCATTATGTGTTTAAAAAAATGTCTGCAGCAAATTTGTTGGTCATAAAACATTGCTCAATGTGGAAAATGGATCAACCCACAAAAGTCACTAAAAATCAATGTATATCAAAAATTCTCTCAATTGAAGCCATAGATAGTTTGTTTTTATCTCATTAACACATACTGTATACTTCAAATACCAGTTAAGAGATATTTTGTGTGTGTGTGTATTATTGGTCAGATAATGTTGTCAACATCAATAGAATTCACAACAACAAAAATGCTTGCCCCTAGCACATTTCACAGCTTCAACTGCTACAGACTGTCACTGAAAACAATGCATTGGTCAGTCTGAATCATGTCAAGTAAACTATGGAAGTAGCATATCCACAACACAAACTGTGCTAGTACTTTCTTTTCAAGTCTCATTCCATCAACAGGTACAATCTGTGGGAGGGACTCCTCCCAGCCTGTGAAAAGTAGCAGAACGTGGCTAACAGACATTTTGACAGTTCCAGTACATTCTTGAAGCCCAAAGCCAGGTTCCAGGCAGACAGCAGCACGGCCAGTCCTGCAGTCTTAGCAACAGTGCATTGACTTTATATTCAGATGCAGCTCAGTACCGGTGTGTCTGATGAGAGTACTGTGGAGGCTGCTGGGAGGTAGTTGAATATCCCATGCTACTCTGGGGCTGTGATGTGCTTGGTCCAGGGTTAGGATAGGCAGCATGGGGGTTGGAACGCTGAAAAAGAATTACAACACAGTTGACGTTGTACAGACAATGCAGTTCATGTTAAAGAGATGACAAAACATGCTTGATTCAATCTGAGTTGGCTTAATTTTTGCTCCCGGTGACCGACTCAGATTGGATCCTGCAACATTATCCTGGGACACATACCGTGTTTGCCTGAAAATATGACCTACTCTGAAGTAAGTCCTAGCTTGATTTTTACACGTGCGCCCAATATAAGCCCTACCCCCAAAATAAGCCCCAATTAAGACCCCACCCACTCCAGGGTGCATGGGTAAAAATGAAGCTAGGGTGGGGATGGGGGTGTTGGAGAAGCTGCTCTACTACTGTACTTACCTTCAGACAGTTGCAGCCAGGCCTTCACACCTCAGCCCATTTCTTCTGCAAGACCAGCAAGGCTTTCCTGAAGGCCTTTGTAGCCGATAACAGAGTTCCAGATCGATCCGGAGCTGTGTTATTGGCTGCAGAGGCCTTCAGGAAAACCTTGCTGGCTTTGCCAGCCGAAGAAGTTCCTGAAGGCGCCTGACAGCGAAAAGTAGGCTGGGGGTGACGCATGCAAGTGAGGTAAGTCAGTGGGCAACATCCCCCCAAAAAATAAGACCTGAGGTGTTTTTTTGGTGGCAAAATAAATAAAAATAAGACAGGGGAAACATGATAATTTACTTTTATTCACAAAACATGTTTGCTTTGATTCATTCCTCTAAATATTCACAAGAATACTGATGCCAAAAATTTACCCCCACCATAGCCACATGTCCTATAAGTGGTTTTCATGTATACCAACACAATGGTCATTTTTACATTGATTAAAAAAAACCCTGATTTCTGCCTATCCTCTTTAAGCAGGCTTGATGACAAATGGGTAACAACATTTCAGAAATATTTTGTCCATGTAATAAAACTACCTCATATACTTTCCTGCTCTGGAACATATGCTGAGTGTGGTAGAATGTGCCCTACTTAAAATCATATATTTACCATGTGGAAGCATTAAAATGTATTTAAATATAAAAAACTTGAGAACTGACAAGGGAGTTGGATGACATATAAATTTAAGATATTGTTATTGTTAATTTGTCTTGATCTTTTCACACATATAGCAGATAAAGTAATAATTTCAAAATTTCCCCAATTCCATTATAATCAGAAGTGTTTAAGACAGCAGGCTTAGATCTCGAGCTTGATTATATTCAACAACTGTATAGTCGAAGGTAAATCCTCTTTGATACAATAAACTATTTATCTGTGGCACTCATATTTTACTCTAGAGACAGGCTGGGATTTTAACTTATTCATCTGCTTGCATGATCTTTAGCTCTTATCACTATTTACTCCAATATTCCTGAGAAAGTGGTTTTCCGTGTTTGGTGCAAGGGATTTCAGTGGGGAGATGGGAAAACTCAAATCTGCAAATGAAATTCCATTCTGTCAACAGAAAGGGTATTAAGACTTAAGTCAATGCCTTCACAGTCTTCCTGATTACTTGGATATCAGATTAGATTAGATTAACAGAGTTGGAAGGGACTTTGTAGGTCATCTAATCCAACCCCCTGCCCAAGCAGGAGACCCTACACCATTTCGACAAATGGTAGTCCAATCTCTTCTTGAAAGCCTCCAATGATGAAGCTCCCACAACTTCTGAAGGCAAGCTGTTCCATTGGTTGATTGTTCTCATTGTCAGGAAATTTCTCATTTCCAGGTTAAATCTCTCCTTGTTCAGTTTCCATCCATTATTCCTTGTCTGGCCAACAGGTGCTTTAGAAAATAGCTTGACCCCTTTCTCTCTGTGGCAGCCCCTCAAATATAACACTGCTATCATATCTCCCCTGGTCCTTCTCTTCACTAGACTAGCCACCCCAGTTCCTGTAACCATTCTTCATGTGTTTTAGTCTGCAGTCCTCTAATCATCCTGGTTGCTCTTCTCTGCACTTTTTCTTGAGCCTCAACATTTTTTTATAGTGTGGTGACCAAAACTGGATGCAGTACTCTAGGTGTGGTCTTACTAAGGTTTTATCAAATATAAAATATTTCCTTGGTCTTGTTTGCAGTTTAAATGTGTATGCATAATTTTGAGCATTTAAATGTCAATTCTTAGGCACTACAAAGAAGGATCTTCTCTAGGATCATCTCTTCTCATCGTGGTCCTTGGGTTTCCAAAAGTGTACTATTGCCAGCGTAACTAAGTTCATCCTCCTTGCCACTGGCTGCCCTTTTTCCAACCTTTCCCAGACTTCTCCAGAGAACTACCTGATTACATTGTGACCAAAGTAGCATAATTTGAACTTGGTCATTTGTACCTTCAGTAGCTTGATTTGTTTGATGATCCATTTCTTTTCTTGACTATCCAGGTTATTATCATGAGCAGACCTGGGCATTTTACAGCCCCCGGGCCACATCCAGCTCTTTGGTTGTCACTGTCTGACCCATGTGAGATCAATTGGAAATTACAAATCAAACTAAATAAGTGCACCTCAGGGAGCAGGAGAAGAAGCCAAGTCAGGTCTGGCTCTGCAGTTGCCGTGCTCTCCTTCAGTTGGCTGGTGGCAATGAGAGGGCAGGGAATCTGTGCAGTGCTCGCCTGTGCAATGCTCGCCCCTCACCTGGAGCTGCCTGAGGCAGCAGCAATCATTGTATAAGGGGATCTGGGCTCGTTCATCCACTGCCGCTTCAGATGCAGTGTGGCCTTGCAGGGAAGTAGGCAGACCGCAGCCAGGAGCTACTGGTGCAGCCCTCCACGACAGTCCCGTTTCCTCATGTGGCCCCTTGAGAAAATGAATTGCCTGCTCATGAGCCTTCTCCAATGGCAAAGTCCAAAAGCATTAATAATCTTTCTATCCTTCTTGAAAGCCCTACTTTCACTTCCATAGAATATCACAGGAAAAATCACTGCCTGCATGATTTTGATCTTTGCAGGTCACTGGGGCATCTGATTATGTCTTCCAGAGCTTTTATTGCAACTCTATCAAGGGTTAGTTTGCAAGGCATTTATTGTCTGCTGGTTCCTTTACTAATAATTGTTGACTGATAAAAAGCAAAAAATATCCAATACTTCGATATCTTCACTGGCAATTCATTTCATTTTCAATTCTAATGGCTGTAGAATATTTGCACCTGTAACTATTAATACATAACTACAGCTTTATATGCACAAAAACACCACTCTCTACCTATGCTATATTAACTGGCAATATTTTCAAAATACCCAGGAAAATGAGTGCTAGATTAGAAAGAGATTCTGAAATTTGATTATTTGAAAGAATAAATTATTCAGATGTCTCCTAGGAAGCCTACCGAGCATCATAGAATGGCAGACATGTAAAGAAATATATTCACTTTCTCCTTATTAAAACTATGAAGTTATACTCCATAATTTAAAAGTAAGAGTTAAAGCTGGTTAACCTTATCATATGAAAAAAAAAATTACACATTGGACAAAATCTGCTTTAGTACATTCCACAACCATATTTGTCACATACGACTTATATACATGCTTCTTCTATTGAAAAGTAGCTGTATACGATTTTTTTTACAGAAACAATATTTATAGAGGAATATTGTCATGAATAAAATGCTGCTAATATTTTGTTTGACCCCCAAAGCTCATCTTGTAAAAAAAAAAAATTGTTCACAGAAAATATTCTACACCTTCTGACTCTAATGAAATATCCATTAAATGCAACATAGCCTTGTCCTTTAATCAGAATAGAGCAGCCTGCCACAAAACGGCACATTCTTTTCCGAAGAAAGCAAACTACTTTTGAAAAGCTGAGAAGCCATATCCTTGGCCTTCTTTTGTGTGCCTGCTGCAAATAATTTCCACTGAACAGAGACCAAACCAAGGGTATGCTAGATAAAAATAGGGTGAGCAAAAGGAAAAAGCGTCATGTTCTCATCTGCCTACTAAATACATTCATAGATCAATCTCCTAAATCGTCGAAAGATTCTAGCATCTGAATATGTAACCTTCATTTACTGAATAATACACTGCATATTTTTTTCCCCAAAAGCTTTGCTTCCTGAAAAACATTTGGTGATTATGATAGACCCTTTCAAACTGAACGTATGATTTCAGAATGACTGTATCAAGTGGGAATCTTGAGAAATATGAAATTAACTTTTAATGACTGTAATGTATTTAATTGCATGTTTCCGACATGCTGCATGAATTCAACAGGGTTAGAAGTGTTTTGTTGCTGAGTTTTGTTTGTGCTCAGTGTCTGACGCATCTCACTGAAGTGCACAACAATAGCCACTCAACACTGATGGATTCCAGTTGCTACGATGCTGTTTTTTCACTGTCCTGGTAAAATCTTTAACCATGTTGTCATTAACTGCACCTAGATTTTTTGGGAAAAAGTTCAAATATGAATGGAGAAAATGAATCTTTAGTGACATCTTGCATTTCATTGTCTTGTAGGTGTATAAGTTTGTCAATCACTTGAATATAGTTTAGCAACCTGTAGTTGCCAAGAAAATTCTCAGCGACATGTGGGAGATGACCATGGTTAGCCTGAGGGAAGGGTCAAACGCACTGTAAGTCATGAATCCCTGCGCACCCACAAGAGATCTAACACCAGCCCACCTTGAATTCCTCACTTATCTCCTGTTGATTTTCCTTGACCACCAGTTAGTCAGATTCTTATAGAGCTTAAGCTCGCAATAAATCTTTATGTTCATTTGAACTGCCCGAATCTCCTGATTTTCCCAGTGCTTCACACAACATCCTTGAATACTTTCAAGGTGATTTTTCTTCTGGCCCCACTAACAAATTTTCGAACACTTGTCATTGATGATGTATCTGATCTCTGGACCAACAAAAAAGCCTTCCTTAATCTTGGCATCAGCTATTCTTGGAAACATCTGCCTCAAAATAAGAAAGCGTTCACTTTCCTTGTTCATTGCTTTTACAAAATCTTCGCAAAAAATATTTTTGTCAGGTCAACAAGTTATTCATATGCCACATTTTTCTGCCCTGAAACAAAATTCTTTCAGAGTAGCACTTTTTAAAAAAATGTAACATGACTCCCTGCACAGCTGTCCCATTTGCCTATGTAACTTGGTATTGCTGTGCTACATTCCAAGCAGAAGAGCTTTTATATTCCAGTTGTACTGGGTGTACCGGATGTGCTTCAACAAGAGTTCCATGTTTTCATTTGTTCGTTTCATGTGTGCAGCATAGCCAAGAGGTACTGAAGGTTGTACATTGCTATTGTGTAAAAACAAGAGATTTCTATAAAATAGTTCGTGATAGATTAAATTCCAGGTTATTTTTCATGATTGGCAGCAAAAAATCTATAAGATATACTCAAAATTGTTGAAGATGCAAAATCTCTGTGGTCATGAATCTTGGTGGGAAGGCAATATAAAACTGAAGACATTTTATGCCCCTTATACGGTATGCAGATTTTATTACTAACCTTTTTTAATAATAAAAGTGGATTCAAACAGATACATGCACAATGATTTACTTGAAATGTGTGCTAAAATAAATATTTCGCAAAGTAATGCAACAAAGACAAGGAAAGAGAGGTGAAAAAGGGATACCTGATAATCTGAGGTCATAATAAGTCCACCTGAGGTAGTGGTAGGAGGAACTACTCTCACTTTTTTCAAAGGAGGCCCTTGTGTGTGACTGTTGTCTTGATTCCCTGGATGGCCAGTTCCATTTGTGTGGTTATTGCCCTGCTGCTGCTGCTGGTTCTTCTCAAGTGGTTAAAGAAAAAAAGAAAAATACAACTCAGAAGCAATTCAAATGCTGGAAATATGACATTCTCTGTAAGATCATTGGGACACCAAGGTGATACTAATTAAATAGCTGCACAGATCCAAAGCAAAGACAACCTATTAAACTTTTTAGTCAGCCTATCAAAAATGCTTACTTGGAACTAAGTTGGGATTATATGTATAGGTAGTCCTCCCTTAACGATCGAAGTATGATTGGTTAGCAACTATTTGAAGTTATGATGGACTTAAAAAGTTACTTATGATTTATCCTCAAAGTTACAACTGACACACACACACACACACCTGTCATACGATCGCATTTTAGGTGCTTGGCAACTGGCTTGCAAATATGACTAGTTGCAGCATCTCATGGTCACCTGACTGTGATTTGTGATGTTTCTGTCAGTTTCCAGAAAAAACTTCACACTTGGAAGAATGGATTTGCTTAACAACCATGTGTTTAGCTAAAAGAACAAAGTGATTTGTTTTGCTACTGTCATAAAAACAATTGTAAAATTGAGTCAGGTCACATAACCACCTGCTTAATGACATCATCAATTTACAATGAGAATTCTGGTCCCAAGGGCAGTTGTTAAGTGAGAGCCTTATACTAAGTAAGCATTTTAGATTTGCAGCTTTAACTAAAGCTGAGTAATAAGAAAAGAAACTCTAGTCCTGAGGATAATAAAAGCTCCTCCTGTCCTCCAGGAGATAATCTCAATGCATTGTATTGTCTATTCTATTGTGTAGCAAAGCCCTGAATCTTGTAAAATCGCACATTGCTGGGATCCAATGTTATTTATAGCTTTATGAAAAGCAATTGTTTTTAGGTTTTTAGATCTGTTTTCTTGCTACATCTTATCATCAAGCTGGTCACATTATCAATTGACCACACAGTAAAGATAATTACAGTACAAACTGAGATTACAAAATTCAGTTCCAAAGAGGGTTGTTCCATAATTCATGCCCAAAACTGTATCTGCTACTCTTAAAAGGTTTCATTTTACTATTGCCCTTTGTTCTTGTAATAGTGGTTTGTTTTCACAGAGATTTATACAACATTGTGAAGTCTGCAACTCTGCAGACACCAGTATTCACATCCAAACCAGGCATATCCCCAAACATCTAAATACATTTGTAACTCTACAAATTATGTGAGTTGTCAATCTCTGACATTAAACTTTTTTATATTTGATAGACACTCTTAAATTTCTCACTGTAATGTTTAGTACTGGAAATAACTGTGATAAATGTAATGATATTCCCATATTATCAAATATTAATTTTGTTCCCACATGTGATATTTAATTCTCATATTCTGACAAGGAACAGTTCAATAAAAGTAAATATACTACTAAATATACACAGAAAAATACACCCTCGCATGCTTATTATGTGGCCTTCATATACTAAATGATTTTAAACAGAATTATTAATACCAATCTAATTCTCCAAATCACAGACAAGTATAAAACTGCACAAGATGGGGGAAAATTGTCTAAATGTACTTGTAAATGTACTTGTTCTGTTATACCCCTTGATGTGATACCTACTTTGTCTCCTTTGTCATCAGGCTCCTCTTCAGTTAAAAATTCTCGTTTTGGATATGGGATCTGACAGCCTGCAAACACACTACAAAAGTCCATTTTTTAGTGTGTTAATGAAGAAATGTATGAAGGATAACTGCAAGTACAAGTAGTCCTCACGTACTGACTCACTCATTTAGTGACTGTTCAAAATTACTGTTTTTGTTTGTAAAAAAAAAAACAAAAAACCAGCTTTGTGACCAATCCTTATATTTGTGACCACTGCAGAGTCCCATAGTCATGTGATCACCATCTGAGCATTTTGCAGCCGGCATGTATTTATGTTGTTAAGGTCCCACGGTCACTGGATCGCATGCCTCCCAATTGGTTTGCGACAAGCAGAACTGATGGGAGAACATGGAATGAAAATCACTAGTCATTGTCATGTGATATTTCTCTTAAAGACCATGGCAACTGGCTTAACAACTCAGTGGGAAGTGATATTGTAAGTTTCCAGTGTCCACATAATTTGTGGTGCTTAGCAATGGATTTGCCAGCCAAACTGTGGCCGCTAAGTGAGGACAATCTGTATTCATTTTCTTCCCTGTAATTTGTAACTTTATCTTAATAACAAGTTTCACCCCATGATTAAAAGTGGCAATAAAACATTTTTCACTATGAACTAAGCCCCGTTTCATCTTTGCATCTTGATTTTAGGGATTGTGTGTAATCATTAAGTATTCAACGAGAGCTTTGGGGTCGGAGGTTAGCAGGCCCGTGTTTGAGACTCGAGGACTGCTGCATGGCAGGGTGAGCACCTATCATTCACTCCAGCTCCTTGACGTGGGTATGAAAAGAGCCCACCCTGGGTGTCCTCCAGACAATGGTGATGTCACTGGCTAATCCCTTCAAACTGGAAGTACCTTAAACGGTACCTTTCATACGAAAGGGACGGGACTCCACTAAGGCCTCCTGATATTGACTTATGACTAACATGGCTTCTGCTGATTTACAGCGGAACCATGAAATAGAATCATTGTCACCAGATCCCCAGTGTGGCGCACTCATAACAATATACCCTGAATCTCTAGATGGCTCTTCCAATTGGCTTTGAAATATTGGGGCAAGGTGGTAGGTTGTGTATGCCTTGACATAATTGCTGGAAAGTTAAAAAATAATCACCCAGCTGTGGTCAGTCATGCAGACTGTCAGTTTACAGAAGTGATCCAGTAGTTTATTATTGTCGATTATATTAAAATCTAAGGCTGTACATTACAGTGCTTCAGGTCTGGAGGGTGTGAATGTAATTCTAGAGGACACCTTTTTCCTCTGAATTCAAAATTCTGCACCTCCTTATTAAAATCTTTTAGCAAAGAAGAATAACAGAGTTACACTGTCTTTCACTTTCTCAATAAAGATAATCCAATAAAATGATTAAAATAAATTCAGTCCCAAGATCACATCTCAGATCAGACTGAAACCAGTGTATTCTAAGAATGTCTTCCACCATCCTCTTCAAAATATTGTACAAAATACCCACACTTTCAAGCCATACAAGCCCCGAACCAGGACAAATACCATGATCCTCTATCTCAGTAAATGTTATTTACAGCCATAAGCAAATTAGAAACCTAATCTAAACTTAACATTGGGTAAAACAGTTTAACCAATAAAATATTTAATAAATACTACATAAAAGACTTAAAATCCCAGCTCATTGATTTGTTACCAAAAGCCTTGTTTTTACAGCCATACTTAAAAATCTGATGGCTGCCACTGTAATTTTAGGATTTTCATCTGCAATTGAATTACATTTGAACACTCCAAAACATCTCTTAGACTTAAACTAGATAACACCCTGACAAAGACTCTTATAATATTCATGGTATAATACAATATGATCCACCATTTCAGGATCAGTACCATTATAGGAACAAAACCTTTGAGAAATGGAATATTTTTTTTTAAATTTACCATACAGTATATTTGATGGCAACACATTTAAATCTGGCTTTTGAAAAGGCTACTCTATATTTACTAAAATATCAGCTATTCAAATTTTTAGGGAGTTGAAAAATATAATTAATTCCAAATGTTGCAGAAGAACAGGATACTTTGGCTTTGGACATTCATTCCTGTACTGAATTATCCCATTGCTTTGTTTGATACAATGAATTGCTAATGTCACATCCCTGGAGTATATATAATTAGGATCAATGTCAATCTGACTAATCTTTTGAGTCACCTTGAGATACTTTATCTGCAAACACATGTCTAAGTCAGCATAGAATAGAGTTTTTTCATCTATGAAGTCCTCAAACTTGTAATATTTGGTAAATGTCAACATTCCAATCGGCTAGCCCAAATTAAGGTATGTTGCTGCACAAAGTCACGTATGTGTGATGGATGGTGATATAAATTGAATACATTCATTAAAAAAATAATCTCAGGATGATACAAAATGCTTCGATTTATAGATACAATGGAAGCAATGAAATAAACTGCATGTATTGCCTGCTGACATACAGTAACTATGTGTTAGTGCTGAGATCCACAATACAATACAAAGGATGCTGATATCCCCTGTGAAGACATTTTTAGCTCTTTGGTCTGTTGGCTTGTCCTAGCAGGATGAGATGGTTCATCAGGTAGCCTGGACCTACGTCTTTAAGAGATTTAAAGGTCATAACCAACACCTTGAGCTGCACTCCGAAGTAGACTGGTAGCCAGTGAAGTTCACTGATATGTTTCTTATAGAAGTCATTTAGGGAATGGACAAGCCCAGCCCGAATGCAATATACCGTATTTTTCGCACTATAAAACGCACTCCCTCCCCCCCAAAAAAAGTGGGTGGAAATGCCTGTGCATCTTATAGAGCGAATATTGCACGGGGGGAAGTGGCTCACTGCTGCCGCCTGTCACCGCTGCCATTTGCCGCCGCCAGGGAACACTGGTGCCTTTGCTGCCAGGCAGCTGATTGGCGGCTGGATCGGCCTCCTGGAATAACGCTGATCAGCTGTTCTAGACGGCGGGGATTGCCGCTGCCTATCGTAGCGTGATCAGTGGCAATCCCCGCTGCCTAGAACAGCTGATCGGCGGTATTCCGGGAGGCCAATCCAATGCCAATCAGCTGCTCA